>CM033476.1:64282522-64488136 GCA_019447015.1 Hymenochirus boettgeri | reverse complement strand
AGGTCAATGGTCACATTCTCCTATATTAAATTGACACTATATCATGGTCCTATCCCTTTATACCTATTCGGTCTAAATGACACTATATATGGTCACTATTCCCTATATTAATGACACTATATCATGGTCACTATTCCCTATATTAAATGACACTATATCATGGTCACTATTCCCTATATTAAATGACCTATATCATGGTCACTATTCCCTATATTAAATGACCACTATATCATGGTCACTATTCCCTATATTACAATGACACTATAAACATGGTCCCTATTCCCTATATTAAATGACACTATATCATGGTCACTATTCCCTATATTAAATGACACTATATCATGGTCACTATCTCCTATATTAAATGACACTATACCATGTCACTATTCCCGATATTAATGACACTATATCATGGTCACTATTCCCTATATTAAATGACACTATATCATGGTCCTATTCTCTACATATTAACATGACACTAATACCATGGTCACTAATTCCCTATATTTTAAATGACACTATATCATCATGGTCACTATTCCCTATTTAAATGACACTCTCATCATGGTCACTATTCCCTATAGTTAAACGACACTATATCATGGTCACTATTCCCTATATTAAAATGACACTATATCATGGTCACTATTCCCTATATTAAATGACACTATACATGGTCACTATTCCCTATATTAATGACACATAATCATGGTCCACTATTCCCTATTTAAATGAACAACTATATCATGGTCACTATTCTCTATATTAAATGACACTAATCCATGTTGCACTATTCCCTATATTAAAATGACACTATATCATGGTCACATTCCCTTATATTAAATGACACTATCCATGGTCACTATTTCCCTATATTAAATGACACTAACTACATACATGGCCACTATTCCCTATATTAAATGACACTACATCATGTTCACTACTTGCCTTACATTAAATGACACTAATCATGGTCACTATCCCTATATTCAACCTACATCATGGCCACTATTCCCTATATTAAATAAACTACATCATGGTCACTGTTCCCTATATTAAATGACACATATCATGGTCACTATTCCCTTGTTACATGACACTACTCATGTCACTATTCTCCTATATTAAATGACACTATATCATGGTCCACTATTCCCTATTTTAAATGACACTATATCATGGTCACTATTCCCTATATTAATGACAATCACCATGGTCACTTTCCCTATATTAAATGACACTATACCATGGTCACTGTTCCCCTATGTTAAATGACACTACATCATGGTCACTATTCTCCTATATTAATGACACTATATCATGTCCCACTATTCTCTATATTAAATTGACACTATATCCTGGTCACTATTCCCTATATTAAATGACCTATATCATGGTCAACTATTCCCTATTTAAATGACACTATATCATGGTCACTATTCCCTATATTAAATGACACTATATCATGTCACTATTCCCTATATTAAATGACACTATACATGGTCACTATTCCTATATTAAAGGACCTATACCATGTCACTATTCCCTATATTAAATGACACTATACATGTCACATATCCCTATATTAAATGACACTATATCATGGTCACTATTTCCTATATTAAATGACACTATATCATGGTCACTATTCCCTATATTAAATGACACTATATCATGGTCACTATTCCCTATATTAAATGACACTATACTATGGTCCTATTCTCTATATTAAATGACACTATACCATGGTCACTATTCCCTATATTAAATGACACTATACCATGGTTACTATTCCCTATATTAAATGACACTATACCATGGTCACTATTCCCTATATTAAATGACACTATATCATGGTCACTATTCCCTATATTAAATGACACTATATCATGGTCACTATTCCCTATATTAAATGACACTATATCAATGGTCACTATTCCCCTATATTAATGACACTATATCATGGTCACTATTCCCTATATTAAATGACACTATATACATGGTCACTATTCCCTATATTAAATTACACTAAATCATGGTCACTATTCCCTATATTAAATTAACCCTATATCATGGTCACTATTCCCTTATTTAAATTACACTATAATCATGGTCACTATTCCCTATATTAAATGACACTATATCATGGTCACTATTCCCTATATTAAATGACACTATAATCAATGGTCACTATTCCCTATATTAAATACACTATACCATGGTCACTATTCCCTATCTAATGACCTATCATGGTCCATTCCTTATTAACTTAGGCATATTCCCGAACCCATAACTCATCTCCAAAATGCGCTCAGTGTTATTAGATACTCACCAATTCCAACAACACATTCTGTCTAGTAGGAACTTCTACCATCTGTGAAAGAAATGCTCATATAGGAATCATCCTCTGGTTTGGGATGGGCAGGCGCCGATAACATACACACTAAAGCTTCGTAAAGACGTACAAATTTTGACACAGACCCACGACGCACACCCGAGGCGATGGCCTGTTTCAGCCAATAGTTGCACATGTGTATGCGTCCGGGTCGGGGGTTTGTTCGTTTCGAATGTGATTGATGTCCCACAATGGACTTGCGGTGCACGCATGGACGCGCTCGGGGTGGTCTGTATGAAAATCGTACATGTGTACAAGCTATATTGTGGTATGCTATCGGCACCTGCCCATTCTAATCTTTTCTGTCTATACTATTGATGCATATATTGTTCAGCAAAGTACTTTAACTAGAGAGTCAGCTTCAGGCATCCAGGCCACACAGAGAACTGTCAGCTCATGTAGCCAAAGGCAAGTACAGTAGGTTAGGACCCAGTTACGAGAAAGCAACCTTGAAGTGTGTGACTGGCTTAAAATAATGTGGCCAACTTATTGAACTAATTACTTTTATTTATCCAGGGTTTAGCCACTGTTTGTGCACTAGAATTCTATTTTTTTATATAATATTGTTCTTCTTTGATTCTACTTTTTATTATTAAATATTATTTTATATTATATGGACCCACCTATTCTATTTATGCTCAGAGAGAATTTAACACATGCTCATACTGAGCATTCACTGCACTTGATGCCGGGTCTGGCGTCGTGGTGTTGACATCCGGGGGTCCGGTGTGGTGGGTCTGATGTCGGTAATCTATGGTTTGTTGTGTTGTTGGGTGTGTGGGTGGGGTGGTGTGTTGGATGGTGTTTGGTTGTTTGGTTGTGTTTTTTTGTGTTTGTGTTTTGGGTTGTGTTGTTTGGGGTTGTTCACGGTTGTGGGAGTGGGGTGGGGGTTGCTTATGGGGATTTTCTGCGGTGGTCGGCTGGTGATCTTTTTGGGTGTGCGGTGTGGGGGGGGGGGATGTTGGTTGGGTGGCGGAGGGCGCCAAGAAAGCCAGGAAGCTATGCCTGGACTTGCAAGTATCTATACCGACGCCTTTCTCCCTTGGCTGTTCCAGGGGCTTTTGGGGTGAGTGGGGCAGTGCGTTCGGGGAGGGTGAAGGGGAGGAGGGGGCTGGGTCTGGTGGAGAAGAATGAGGGGTGGTGGTGTGGTGACTTTCTTGTGCACGGGGGGTGTCTGTTCTGGGTATGTGTTGGTGTGGTGCGGTTGGTGGCGTGGTGGTGTGGTTTGTGTGTTAGGTGTTGGTTATGAAGGGTGTTGGTGGGACTAACTAAGAGGTGGTCTTGTAGCAGGGGGTGGAAGTTTGGTTGGGTAAAGTGGGGGTGTGGGCCTCGGGGTGGGGAATGTGGTGGCCAAGAAGTGAGGGTAGCTGCCAAAAAAGAAAGTATGATCACCCGAAGACCGCGGTCGTGAAGGCGAGTCGGTGGAGGGGCGATGGAAAAAGAGGGTGGGTGAGACTGAAAATGGTGGGGACCAGTGGAGAGAGGGGGGGGAAGCGTGTTGTTTGCAGAGCCCGGATCTTGGATCTGTGTGTGTGCCAAATGTTCTTGCGTCCGGTACTTCTTTGGGTGGGTTCGATGTGGGGGGCAGACAAGGACACCTATGGTGGGGGGAAGCAGGTGTGTTGTTGGTGTACCACACGGTTGACGGGGTCCGTGCTGGCCCAGGGGGGTGTGGGGGGGACGTGGGCGCGAGAGTTTGGAGAAAAGCCTCGGGGGGGGGGGGGGGGGGCCGGGGCCCGCGGGCGGAACCCCGAAAGAAGAACAACAGCCGATCCGCCCGAGCGGGGGCTAGAGGAGAGGAGAAACGCGGGGGACTGGGGGGGGCCCGGGGCTGCCCCCGGCGCCCGCTGAAACCCGATCGGCCGAAGGGGATCCAGATGCGGGCATTGCATTTTGGAGAATGTTGGGATTTTTTGACCCCGTGGTGCAATTGGGTATTTTTTTTGTTCTTTGAGTTGGATGTGTTTCAGAATGTCTCATTGGCTTGAGAGTTTTTGGAGCACTCTGTTTTAGTTTTCTGAAACTGTAAACCACCATCAACCCTCCCCCGTCCCACTAAAAGACCTACAAGAACACAGAATTATTGTGACACATAATTACAAAGCTTACCTTTTAATTGGTGGAAAGGACACTTTGCCCCCCAAAAACGGGACCATTTAATAAAAACAAAAGTACACAATAGGGTAGGGATTTATGTTAGAAAAAATTGTAATACCTTAATGGTTTTGGGAGGCGTATTTTTCTGAGGGAAAATTGACTGTATAGGGCAGAGAAGGGTTTGTGGGGTACAATTACCCATCCAATAACACCCACCCACTTTCACTCTCCAGTCCACTGGTGCTGAGGTAATTTGTGTGGAATCTGACATTTAATATTACTAAACTTAGCCTACTTTAACGTGAAGGAAAAGCCAACAAAATACATTAAAAAACAAGGTAATCGTAAGAGCAGGGAGGAATTCCGCTCTAGATGGTCTGGTGATGGACCTTGTGCAGTCCCACTGGGATAATTAACCTTCTGGAACTGATGCTCCCCAACTCCGCCCTCCAGTCTTAGTGGGGATATAAAGCTAAACATTTAAAGGAAAACAATTCCTACTGTTGGCAGGGAGAGAAAGACATGTAAACAACCCTTTTGGTTAGCAGTGGCATTTTCTTTTTTAATACAGCTTTTATAAGCTCTCTGCATATAAAGATTACATAGTAAAAAAAATAACAGGCTCATTATCTTATATAGATTAGGCAAGAGAACACAGAGGAGGAGAATATGGGGAAGGGAATGTATGGGAAGGTTTGTGGAGTCCCTGACTTTTACTTGCACAACCTAAATAGACATAGAGCCTAACCCCGTTAAACCTACAATAAAGCTAGATAATTCCGATTTCAACAGGGCACGAGCCCCAGTCATATTGCCCCCCAATCAATTAAAAACCACAACCCTTGGTTTTACCATGTTTTTTTTGGGGATTAGAGATTTTTTTCTCTTAAAAAAAAAAAAGGCGCAAATAACCAGTGATAGAAGAGGAAGGAACGCAAGCAAATTTCACACTCTGCATCGAGGTTTTTGTTGCACCGTGAAGTTCCACCCCCCATCCCCCTTAACAATGCCTGAAAAGCCCTGAGTCTCTCCTCCCTAATTATTTCTGCAGTTTGGGAAGGTTTTTTTCTAAGTGAGATATTTAACCCCGTCTTGTCCCCAGGCCCTGTCCCTTAATCATCCTGAAGTAAAGGAGATCCCCCCCCTAACATTTAGATACAAAAACACCCCAGCCTTGTCTGAGCCCTGTCCCCTGTATGATCTGCAGTCAGGAGGTTTCACTGTGAAAAATTTAATCAGAACTGTCCTTTAGTCCGGAGGTGACATTTAGTGGTAACACAAACAACTCAACAAATTAAAAATAACCCCCCCCCCTATATAACCTTGGAGATTTCTCACGTTTTATATCAAGGCAAGAAATCAAATCACACCTGGTTTTTTTCATAAACCGTCAGTCTTTCAGTGGTCCCGCTTCATCCGATTAGGCATTTTTTGACCATTGGGAGTTACACCTTAATGGTGCTATCTATATAAGGGTAGAAATTGGGGGCATCTAGACCTATTTGGTAAAGGCAACGGTAAACCAACTTTTTAGCGAACTGCCACCTTTTAACCTATCATTTTACAATTGTTTTAATATCCCGATCAGTTTAAAAGATAGTTTAATTTTACTACTGTTTGGTTTTAAAATGACCAATAACTATTTATATTACCCATAATTATCATAATACTAACTCTAGGATAAAATTTTTAATGATCCCCCCCATGAACACCACTGACGGACTACCGCCCTGGTTTTTTCTACGACTTGAAGACGTTTCTTGTTTTAATTAATACTTTTTACGCCACTGCTGTAACATTAACCAATACAAGCAGTATTGGCTAATTTGGCGAAGCAAGCGCTTTTATAAAATTTGGCCCTATCTATTCCCCCACCATAGATATATAACCATTATACACCTTGTATAACAGAAAATACCTAGATGGCCGGGGATGTTTGTCTGTGGGAAATGATTAACATTGCCCGTGGTATGGAAAGCCATATTTGTAGTATGTGGCCACAGGTCAAACGACACGATGGGAGAACTGTTAGAAAATTTGCTTATTTGGTTTTTTGGGGCCCGCCAAGCCCTATTTCACCTCTACATGAAAAATGGAAGCTCCCCTTTTTTATGGACGGTGTTCTCATATGCTGTACTCAGTCCCATGTCCCAGGGCAAGTTACAACACAGGGAAAGACTCCTTTTCTCCTAGGGACTCGTGTTTTCTAGGTAAATTAATTAAATAGAAAATTTGTATTTTAACATGAGAAACTTTAGTTTAACAAAACAATATTATCGGTGTCCCCCTTTATGGCACTCTGCGTTCCTCCAGAACTCTGTTCCCACTGCGGTCTACACCCCCCCCCCCACCCTTTCTCCAAAATAAAGAATTGCCTCCGACAAAAATCTCCTGTGGTGTGGGTAAAATTGTGTAGATACAGATAAGGCAGTGTACAATTTAGGTTTTTGGCATGAAGGATTATCAAACCTGGTACACAAGGGAGAGACGTACGTTTTTTATACGGGGATTAGTCCTTTCATTTTTTATCGCCAACATCCACTAAACAACTACCGCAAAAATTCCAGAACTTGTCCCCCAGATCTAATAACATCACACTAAGATGGCCAATCAAATGTCCCCCCCCCTAATAACAGTACTTAATAGCCAGTAAAAGAAATTTATTCCATGGTATAGGAAAAGAGAAGTAGAAGAGAGATTTTAATAGTGAAGAAAATGGCAGGCACTGAAAATACGCAATTTAATGTTTTATATGCATTGGCCCTTGAACCCTAACCAAATACAGATATATCAACTAGGGGTTTTCCGCTTCGTGACTAGTTAGAAAGGCTTCAATGCTGCCTTATATCGGTTTGTCCCTTAAAATCTTTTCCCCCATCTTGGCAACCTAGAACATGAAAAGTGGCCCATCTTCTTTTCTCTGCTGGTAAACACAAATGTGCGAATTAGAGAATTAAAATTTAATGAATAATTACAGGATTCCCTGATTGTTCCTTACTCGTCTGCCATTTCCATTGAACCCGCTAAGCGTGGATTGATCTGCAATAAAACTTCATTTTTTATTGCTTATTCTTTTGTGTCCAGTGTGCGGGCCTACACCAGTAGACTCAACATCCTGTGCAATAGAATACAGTGGTGACAGCCAAATTGTTGGCCTCTTCACTGCGTAGAGAAATCTGTCAAAATGTTTAATATAAGGAACAGATACCATGTCCCTGCCTAATTTCTCTGTTTTCAGATCATTAAACGCAGAGGCCTATTTATTTTGATAGTAAACCGGTAAATACCCATGTATTTTTATTTCTGGGTGATCTTTGTAAGCACGGTGGGGGGAAAATAATACGCAGTGCAGTATAGTTTTATTTTGCGATACCACACTTTTTTTTTACAAATAGACACCCATAATACCTTTATAACATCATGCGCCCAAAAGTGCAAACATTCACAAACCTGCTGGTGTAAAAACAAATTATCAGTTTCATTTCCCAAAGGTATTTCAAAGGGCATCTTCAAATTCCAAAACAAACCACTAGGTTCAAACAACTGGGGCCCAAACATTCAGCTGTCCACAGGACAGAAGATTCCAAATGGAGTAACATTATGCTGATTTCCATGGGTTTTTTTTTTTTTTTAACACGGGAATGGGGAAATAATTTTTTGTGTACATTTTAAGAAAGTCTTCCCTTTTTTTTCTCTTTCAACAAAGTCCCCATTTAATCCCTTGGATGATTAATTGTAATATTACAATTAGTAACATCAAAAATAGTTTTTTGGAGAAAATAATAATACAGTTTTTAAAGTAACCATAACAAAGCACACATATAAGTAGCTTTTATAATAATAATGGTTTTCTGTACGTTTCAAATGGGAGCTATCACAACCGCAAAATAAGTCACTAGCAGCTTTTAAAACAATAAAAAAAAGTCCCTTTGGCAACCCTACCCCCCCACTTTCCAAACCCAGTACCCCCGTAAAGGTTGATGGGGAATGGCTGGAAGTGTTTGTAACGGTTTCGTAAGCCTGTCCCATCTCAAAGAACAAAAAAAATACTGACTGTTGTTTTGGGCAGCCTGGACGCATTAACCTTCTTGTTAAATCTAAAATGTTTTTCTTTAAACATTTTGATTTTCCTCCCTTTTATAAAAAACGTTTTCTTCCCCAACAAAACGCCATTTTCATAGCAGAGCCTACTTAACTGTAAATCAGTTTTACCTTTAATAAATTTGATTGGATAGAGTTTTAGATATTAAGAAACTATAAATGGATATTAAGAATTTATACAAGGTAAATCAGAAAAAAACACCCCTTGGTTTATATTAACTAAAGGCAAAAAAACGTTTCATGGTTAGCACACACAAAGGAATCCTAATATAGGACTCAAAAGACCAACCTTTACTACAGCCACAAAAAAGCTAGCTATAATCGATATATGTATAAATATACCCCCCTCCCCTTATACTTGGAAACAAAGAATCTAAAATGGCTAACAAAAAGATATGAAGAGGGTGTGTCTAAGCTAGGCTTCATCTGTCATTTATTTGCCTTTCACAGGCTTTAAATTAGAGGACATTGTGCAAGGAACACACTCTGCATAGTTGTCTGTATCTGGGCAATTGATATGTTATATTTTTGCATGGCAGAACACCTCACATTAAAAGTACAGGTTTAAGAGAAGAATATTCAATACTGTGTAACTAAGTAAACTTTTGCAGATATTTACCACTTCCTTATAGTTCAATATTAGGCTCAGGATCCCACTCCACTCCATCTGTAGTATAGATTGGACTGCAAAAATACTTTATTTGGTGCACTGGAAACTTGTTTTGGAGCTTGTGCTCCTTAATCAAACTCCAGTGTACCAAATAACAGTAAGTTTTTTTTGCAGTCCAATCTCTGCCCTGTTGCTCTCCTACATTGTTTGTACCTTTGGATACTTATACCAAGACAGAGTGATTATTTAGCTCCTTCTATAACACAGTTGCCCTGAAAGTGATGCTTAACTGACTGCTTCTCTGGCTCCTCCCTAAGTCAGTGTCACTGACATGCCTCCAATCTCTGACAATGCAAGCTATATTAATGAGAAGGACAGACTGTGGGGGGAGGAGACAGAAAGCTGTCAGTTTACGTTTAGTATAGTATCCCTTGAAAATGTCTGCTTTGGGCCAGGCTATTTATATATTCACTTTTTTTATATTATAACAATTTCTGTCTCTTTTCTGTGTCTGAACTTCATAGTTTCCCACTGCTAATATAAAAAATGAATAAAACATTAAAACAGGTTGTATTTTTTATTCAAGCCCTGTTTACTAAATAGGGATATAAGTATGGTTCTTTAAAGGCAAAAAATTTAATAATGCTAAAAAAAAAACTACAATTTTTCCATTATATAATATGGGGGAATTATTTTCCTGTATTATGTGATTGATGCAGCCATGGTTGTTCTTAAAGGAAACTTTAAAAACTGGCTTATGATGGGAAATTATTATTAAAACTTTGCTTGTCTATCGCCTTTGGTCAATAGTAAATGTCCCATTAAGAAAAAAATAAATGGCATAAAATCCTGAAATGGGGCAGGTTTTAATATCTGATTGCAAGCATTTTCGACTCCCTTTACAGCATCCCATTTATAAACCCGTTACCAAAAGATTTGTGGCATGTGGTAGAACTTATTTACATCCACTTACCACATATTCTGCTCCACAAAGACTTTAGCACGAGCCAAACCCTATGATGACAACAATCTCCAATAGTTTTAACGGACCAGAGAATGACAATGGCATGGCACTATTGTGATGTCATCAGTTCTGCCTTTAAAACCAACCAGCTAAAGTGCATGCTATTCAGCTATTGCATCAATACGACTTTAATTCTGCATATAGTGTATTGGACCTATAATGTTGGTGCGTGACCTGCGCCCCCGATTATATTCTCATCTTTAGATCACAGCATTACGTTCTATTTTAACAAGAAGTTTTGAACATAATGGAATAACTGGGGATATTGTATATAAAGCAAAAATGGATAAGAGCTATATAGCCACAGAGGAAAGTGCTATTCCTAGAAGGGAAAACCTGCACCTACATAGGGTGTAATGTGTCTGGAATTTCTGTTCTAGAGATAGCACTTTCCTATCATTATACTCCCAGTTATACAGGCCAGCAACCTGCCATACAGCGCTACAAGCCATGTTTCACACCCAGGTGCAGTGAATGTAACAACAACATGCAAAGTAAAGGGATGCCACACACAATCAAGTGCATATTGCAGCAATTTCCTTTGACAGTTAAAGCTACGCAGCTTTAGCTTAGGTACAAACACAAGTCTACAAATATTTCACTTTAAGTCATAACCATGATTAGTCCACTAGGGGTCACTGGAGAAACATCAGCTTATAATCCACCCACAGCACAACACATTGAACTCTGCAAGTAAACTACACGCAGAGAGGAGTGCTGCAATTTGTAGAGCACTTGATTGCACACACAAGTGCTTTTGGTTACTTATTTATGATCATTTAATAAAAAGGCGCCTAACCCCTATCTTTGGGGGCTTTCTGGAAAAACACCAACGTTCCCTTTTCAACCTTCCATTTAAAATCTTTGCTTTGAGGACTCTCTTGAGGTCCAGGAACAGCCCAGTTTGCCCCATGGTATGTCTGTATGAAGGGTCCAACTAGTTTCCTTCAGTCATTCTGCTAAGGTGGTAACTTGCTGTTTGAAAATGAATTGTGCTGCATGTGTACTAGCATAAAGGTAACATCTTCATCTTCTCGCTCTGCATGTGGCCTATGTGCTAATTATTACCACCTATAGAGAACACCACCTCCCAACATTCCCTTTAGAGGGACCACTTCTTAAGTAACACGACGGAAGCTGCAGAGGGAGTCTAATGAAGGGAACCTGATTTTGGCACAGCTTCGCACAATAATAGTTTTTATAAATGTTGGGAGGTTGGTTGCGTTCAATTCCTGTAAATAAAGGCCAACTATATAAATTGTTATGGCCACACGGGAATGAGATTGTTCACCACAGCTAGTGGTCCTGCTCTGTAAAGATTTTAAATGGAAATGGTGACTGTTTAATTGTTGAGTAGAGGAGCTACACAGCCTTTCCCCCTGAGTTTTTTCCTCCAATGGAATGGCTTTCGCAAGGCCAAATACCTCGATGTACCATGTAATGGAACTACAGCCAACTCACTAAACCTCCAACTGCTCTACCAGCTACGAATATAGTGTCATTTAATATAGGGAATAGTGACCATGATATAGTGTCATTTAATATAGGGAATAGTGACCATGGTATAGTGTCATTTAATATAGGTTGCAAAAAACTAAAGTGCACTGGGTTAACAAAAACTTTTAACTTTAGGAAAGCTAATTTTATGCTGTTAAAGGAATCGCTCCTGCTCATAGACTGGGGGGAATTGTTTCTAGGTAAAGATACTGAGCAGATGTGGACCACTTGGGATTCTAAACTATTACATTTCTAAATTTGTACCTTTAGGTAACAAGTGTAAACACATTAGGTCCACTCCTGCATGGCGTAATGCTCAGGTAAAAAGGGAAATGGAAAAAAGAAAAAGGCTTTTAAAATTTTGAAATCAGAGGGAACAGAACAGGCTTACAGGGAGTACAAAAGCTGTAATAAAGAGTGCAGGAAAGCAATTAAATTAGCTAAAATAGAAAATGAAATACAGATTGCTGAACAAAGCAAGTCCAATCCCAAAATGTTTTTTAAAGGGGAACTGTGGTCCAAAAATGACTTTAGGTAAATTGATAGGAATTGCTCCCCTGAGAATTTTTGCAATTTATTTCCGTTGTTTATTTTGCATAGTTTTGAAGATATTTACATTTTTGTGTGTGATATGGCAGCAGCATCACAAGTACCCCTGCACTTCCTGCTCTGAAACAGTCAATCTGCCCTGTCTCCTCCTCCCCTTTGCAGCCCCCCTGGTCCCTCCCACTCATGGACCCCATGGCCCATTATCTTACAGCCCCATGTGGCCCCGCCCACTCACAGGTGCCGTGGCCCCGCCCACTTGTGGGTGCATTGGGTTACTCAGACACACACAGTCCCCCTACAGAAAACTCTGTGGAATCAGCCTTTTCAGGCAGAGTGAGAACTCTGCCTGAAAAGGCTGTTTTCACACAGTGAAAGAGAAGGGCTGTAGATTCACTTACCTTCTCTGTCAGGACTTCACACAGCAGAGAGGAGGAGGGACTTCCTGTCTCCCTCACACACTGAAGGAGTCTGAGGCTGAGCTCGCCCGGTGACACTGTACAGGAGAAGCCTCAGGAATGTCACAAGTCAGCCTCCCATCCATTAACTTTCTGGTCAGTCATTTTTGTATATCTTGGGCTATGGAGCATGTAGAGAGGTGGTTGATGGCTCGTTTAAAAGTTAGGAAACTGGTCTTTCATTTAAACTTAACTTGTTTTGAGACCACAGTTCCCCTTTAAGTATATAAATGGTAAAAAAGATTAGGACTGAGAATGGGGGACCATTAAACAATGGGGCTGAGATGGTTGTAGAGGATGCCAAAAAAGGCTAATCTGCTAAACCTTTAATATGAAGGGGGGAAACGAGGTGTATTCATATTGGCTGACCGAGGATATGGTACGGAAACAATTACACAAAGTAAATATCAATAAAGCCCCAGGACCAAATGGATTACATCCCCCGATTTTAAAAGAGCTTAGTTCAGTTCTATCTAGACCACTGTTTCTCATCTTTTCAGATTCGCTTTGGTCTGGGGATGTGCCGCTGGACTGGAAAAAAGCCAATGTAATACCAATATTCAAAAAAGGTAGTCGTTCACAGCCTGGTAACTATAGATCTGTAAGCCTAACATCAGTGGTAGGGAAGGTGATGGAAACTTTGTTATAGGATCATATCCTTGACTTTGTCTCCAGAACTGATCTTATTAGTAGTAGTTAGCATGGATATATGAGAAATAGATCATGCCAGACAAATGTAATTGTTTTTTATGAAGAAGTGAGTAGGAATTTAGATTCAGGTACAGCAGTGGATGTGGTATACTTGGATTTTGTGAAAAGCTTTTGATACTGTGCCACATAGGCGACTAATGTATAAACTGAGGACTGTTGGCATAGAAGAAAACAGTTGCTCATGGATAGAGAATTGGTTATTGGATCACAAACAGAGAGTGGTGGTTAATGGAGCTACATCTATGTGGGCTAAAGTTCTAAGAGTGCCTCAGGGTTCTGTACTGGGGCCGCTTCTGTTTAATCTGTTTATAAATGACTTAGAAGGGGGCATTGAGAGCAAGGTCTCTGTGTTTGCTGATGACACTAAATTATGCAGAGCTTTGGAAACTTCAAATAATGTGCAAGTGCTGCAAGCAAACCTAGATAGATCAAAATGGGCAGCTGAATGGCAGATGAGATTCAATGTTGATAAATGTAAGGTGATGCATTTGGGATTTAATAATCCCTGTGCCACCTACACCATAAATAACTCTGGGTTAAGTATAGTATAGTATAGTATTTGAGGTTGAATAAAGACATATGTCCATCAAGTCCAACCCATCTAGCAATATCCTCATTTCCTGCCTAACTGTTGATCCAGAGGAAGGCAAAAAAAAACACCAAATTTACGAAGGGGAAAAAATTCCTTCCTGACTCCAAGTGGCAATCGGAAATTTCCCTGGATCAACTCTACTTTATGCATCAATACCAGTAACTTGCAACATTCCTTGTTTACAGAAACTCATCCAGCTTTTTTTTGAAACTGACAAATGAACCTGCCATAACAACGTCCACTGGAAGACAGTTCCATAGCTTTACCGTTCTCACAGTGAAAAACCTTTTCCGAACTTGCAGCCTAAACCTTTTTTCTTCAAGTCTTAAGGAATGTCCACGTGTCCTCTGACATGCTCTATTGGTGAACAATGCCCCAGATTATTGGGCCATATTTATCAAACATTGTTATCATTTTACGATCAGTGTTCTACGATACCGAACGTTATTTTATGATATCACTATCGTAAATCTATGGTGCCGTTATTCTACGACGACCGTGCGGCGCCTTTAAAAATTGAAGTTGTCGTAAAATAAAGATTGTTATTCTACGATATCGATCATTACTCTTCGATATCGGCACCATAGATTTACGATATTGATATTGCAGAATTACGATCGATATCGTAGAACACCGATTGTTATTATATGATGATCGTAAAAAAAGATTACGATGTTTAATAAATATGGCCCATTGTATGGCCCGTTAATGTATTTATACACAGTAATCATATCCCCACGCAAGCACCTTTTCTCTCGTACATAATTGTAACTTATCCAGCCTCTCTTCATATTCAAGCTCCCCCAATCCCCTTATTAATTTAGTTGCCCTTCTCTGAACCCTTTCCATTTCCAAGATGTCCTTTTTGTACAAAAGGATTTCAAAATTGCGCTGCATATTCCAAACGAGGCCTTACCAATGTTTTGTAAAGAGGGAGAATTACATTTTCCTCCCTTGAATCCATACCTCTCTTTATACAAGACAATACCATGCTGGCTCTGGCTGTTGCTGCCTGGCACTGCTTGCTACCTTTAAGTTTGTTATCCACCAAAACTCCAAGATCCCTTTCCAACAGGGATTCACTTAACCATTTATCGAATAAGCAGCACAAGTCCAAAATGCATCACCTTACATTTATAAACATTGAATCTCATCTGCCACTTAGCAGCCCAATGTGACAATCTATCTAGATCCCCCTGCAAAGATTGCACATCCTCTGTAATGGAAAAAGATTTGGGGGTTTGGGTAGATAACAGACTTAGCTATAGCAAACAATGGTAGGCAGCAATGGCTAGAGCTAGCAAGATATTGTCTTGTATAAAGAGAGGAATAGATTCAAGAGAAAAAAACATTATTCTCCCTCTTTACAAGACACTGGTAAGGCCTCATTTGGAATATGCAATGCAGTTTTGGAATCCCATATACAAAAGGGACATCTTGGAAACGGAAGCAGTTCAGAGAAGGGCAACTAAAATAATAAAGGGAATGGAGGGGCTTGACTATGCAGGCAGATTAGACAAGTTAGGGCTGTTTACATTGGAGAAGTGACGTTTGCATGGGGATATGATCACGTTACACAAATATATTAATGGGCCATACAATGAACTCTCTGGTGCATTGTTCATTAATAGGTCATATCAGAGCACACGTGTACATCCTTTAAGGTTGGAAGGTTAGGAAAGGTTTCTTTACAGTGAGAACGGTGAAACTGTGGAACTGTCTTACAGCAGATGTAGCAATGGCAAATTCATTGAATAGCTTTAAAAGTGGGCTGGATAACATAGAAATTGAGGTTGAATAAAGACATGCGTCCATCAAGTCCAACCATTTCACCCTCCTTTTTAACCCTACCAAACAGTTGATCCAGAGGAAGGCAAAAAAAATCCCAGCTAAAAAGGGGGGGGATTCCTTCCTGACTCCAAATGGCAATACAGAAAGTATCCCTGGATCAACCAGATCTACAGTATATGTATTAATACCCATAATTCTCAATATTATATAGTATCCCTGTACCAACCAGAACTACAGAATATGTATTAATACCAGTAATTCTCAATATTATATAGTATCCCTGTACCAACCAGAACTACAGTATATGTATTAATACCAGTAACAAAATGGGCCATTTTGCTGAAGCGGTCTACAGTCACCCATATAACCGTGTTTTTCTTGGAAGGCGGAAGTTCAACAATAAAGTCCATGGATAGATGGGTACAAGGTCTGGACGGAATGGGGAGGGGTTAAAGAAGGCCACAGGGGAGGATTCTAGAAGATTTGGATTGAGCACAGCTGGTACACACTTGAACAAAGTCTTTAACATCTTTTCTCATTTTGGGCCACCAAAGGGAACGGGCAAGAATATTAAAAGTTTTATTAACACCGGGATGCCCGGCTTGCTTGGAACCGAGAGTATGAAGAAGGATAGTTTTCCAAAGTGAAACAGGAACAAAGATTTTGCCAGAGGGTGTGTCTGGAGGAGCAGAATCTTGTGCGGCTTGAATCTTGGAACAGAGTTGGGGAGATATAGAGGCCAAGATTTTAGTGGTTGGGATAATGGAGCCCTTATCTTGATTAGTACAGTCGGAAGCCACAAATGATCTGGAAAGGGCGTCAGCTTTTTTTTTTTTGGAACCAGGTTGGTAAGTGATGAGTTGAATCGGGAAAAGAATAAGGACCACCATGCTTGATGGGGATTTAACCTTTTAAGATTCTGGATGTATTTGAGGTTCTTATGGTTGGCAAGGATGGTGATAGGTACAGAGGTGCCTTCCAATAGATGACGCCACTCCTCGAGGGCCAGCTTGATGGCAAGAAGTTCCCTATTCCCGACATCATAGTTCCGCTCGTTGGGTAGAAACTCCTTAGAAAAATAAGCACAGGGATGGAGTTTCCTTTTAGGGCCTTTACTGATGAGGGCTAATATCGGAGAAATTATAGAAGAGAACCCTTGAATGAATTGTCTGTAATAATTGGCAAAACCAATGAACCTTTGAATAGCTTTGGTTCCCATAGGAAGAGACCAATCTTGGATGGCCGAAACTTTCACAGGATCCATCTGGAGCCCTTGCGCAGATATGATGTAGCCTAGGAAGGGTACTTGTGAACACTCAAAAAGACACTTTTCCAGTTTGGCATATAGGCTATTCTCTCTCAGACGTAGTAACACCTGTTTAACATGGAGGCAGTGTGAGGGCAGATCTTGAGAAAAGATTAAAATGTCATCGAGATATACGACTACAGAGATTCCCAACATATCCCGAAAAATGTCATTCACGATCTCTTGGAACACAGCTGGAGCATTACAAAGGCCAAAGGGCATTACGAGATATTCGTAGTGACCGTCCCTAGTGTTAAAGGCTGTTTTCCACTCGTCACCTTTACGTATACGGATCAGATTGTATGCACCCCGAAGATCCAGTTTGGTGAATATTTTAGCCCCTTTTATCTGGTCAAACAGCTCAGAGATGAGAGGGAGAGGATACCGATTCTTTATTGTGATTTTATTTAACCCACGGTAGTCTATGCAGGGTCGTAAACCTCCGTCTTTCTTTTCAACAAAAAAGAACCCAGCTCCAGCAGGGGAAGAGGAAGGTTATATGAAACCCCTAGACAAATGTTCCGTAATGTACTCTTTCATGGCTAGAGTTTCTGAAGGAGGCAGTGGGTATGTGCGTCCCCGAGGAGGCATAGTACCTGAGAGAAGATCGATGGGGCAATCGTAGGATCGGTGCGGTGGTAGCTTCTCAGCTCGCTTTTTACAAAACACATCAGAGAAATCACGATAACATTCAGGGAAGTTTTTCTCAGATTTATTCTCACATGTAATGGTAGTGCAATGAGTAGAAAGTCAATTTTCAAAACAGAAAGGACTCCAAGACTTGAGTTCATTGCTAGACCAATCTATAACAGAGTTGTGTAATCTGAGCCATGGAAGTCTGAGAATCAGGGGAGCGGAAGGACTTTGGATGACAAGAAAAGACAAACGTTCTTGGTGAAATATGCCAATGCGGAATAGGACTTCATATGTAGCCAACGGGTTATTATCAATAGCCAGAACTCGAAGAGGTTGCTGCAAGTGAAGGAGAGGAAGCCCCAATTAGGGGCTACCAATAGGTAGAATCAATGAAGTTTCCAGCGGCACCGGAATCGACAAAGGCCTGAGAGGAAAAAGTTTTACCATTAAAGGTTATAGTTGCTGGTAGAAAGAGTTTCAATGGTTCAAATTTGGCAGGAGACTTAACATTACCTAGAAGGAGCTCCTCCTTAACTTCTAGGTCATGGAGTTTCCCGACTTCTGGGGACAATTCCTTACAAAGTGTCCTTGCCCAGCACAATAGAGACAAAGTGCATTGGTATGTCGGCGTGACTTTTCCTCAGGAGACAGTTGAGTGTCGCCAATTTGCATCGGCTCTTCAACCAAAGATATTGGTTGCGGAAAGGGCTGAGCAGGCCTAGGAAAGGTCTTAGGGAGGTTGGAACGAGCTGCAGACCTTTCTGCCTGCCGTTCACAAAAGTGGGTATCAATCTGGATGCATAGTGTAATCAAGTCTTCCAATGGGACAGGTAGTTCTCTAGATACTAATTCGTGCTTGAGGCGGTCAGAGAGTCCCTGCCAAAAGGCTGCAGTAAGTGCCTCATTGTTCCAAGAAGTCTCCGCAGCAAGGGTACGAAATTCGATAGCATATTGACCCACGGAACGAGACCCTTGGCGGAGCTGCATCAAACGGGAGGAGGCAGCAGAGGTTCTTCCTGGAGCATCGAAGACCTTGCGGAACATACTCAGGAAGTCAATAACATTATAGACTAGAGGATCGTCTTTTTCCCATAGGGGAGAAGCCCAGGACAGCGCATTACCCTCCAACAAGGCGATGATGTACCCAACCTTTGCACGATCCAATGCAAAATGAGATGGTTAAAGTTCAAATTGGATTCGGCACTGATTAATGAATCCACGGCAATCTTGAGCATCACCATCAAACCGTGAAGGCGTAGGTATGCGGGGCTCTCTCCGAAAAGAGAAAGATCACCGGATCCGGACGTTGAAGGAGGCGGCATAGAACCTGGTGCAGAAGCTGGGGTTAGCCGGACAGCGAGGGTATCCATGAATTGAGCCAACTGGCCCTGATGGTGTTCAAAAATGTCCATGCGTTTGGACAAAGTTTGGAGTGTTTTACTCAACTCTGCCATAGCCCCCTCAGGCATTTCCATGGCCTGATAGTACTGTAATAATCGGCCGGGAGGCCGGGGTACTTACGAGTACGCTTTAGGAGGAGGCGCTCTGATGGCAGGTGGGATTGCAGAACTGGATACAAGAGACTGCTGGGAACTGTAGGCTGAGGAATGGCGGCTAGGTGCTGCTGGAGAGAAGGCAGGATACTGGAACTGGCAAGGAGTCTCAGGAACAGGCAAGGTAAAACACAGATGCTGGTATAGCAAGGTAAGTCTCTGGAGCAGGCTAGGTAAGTAGTTGGTGCAGGTATGGCAAGGAGTCTCTGGAACAGGCAAGGTAAGCCTCTGGAGCAGGCTAGGTAAGTAATTGGTGCAGGTATGCCAATGTAAGTATTTGAAGCAGGCTAGGTAAGTAACTGGTGCTGGTGAGGAACAGGATCCAGGGCAGATAAGTAGAAGGAGCCGGGGAGGTAGCTAACGCTACTATCAGGCACCGGGTCCAGGAGGATGCTGGTTTTTGAATTCTCGTGGGACCGGAGCGTCAGGTAAGTTCGTGACAATATCCCCATGCAAACGTCACTTCTCTAATGTAAACAGCCCTAACTTGTCTAATCTGCCTCACCTGTATAGTCAAGCCTCTCCATTCCCTTTATTACTTTCCTACATTCTCAGTCCTCATTTTTTTACCATTTATATACTCTAAAAACATTTTGGGGTTGGACTTGCTTTGTTCTGCAATCCGTATTTCATTTTCTATTTTAGCTAGTTTAGTTGCTTTCCTCCTTATTACAGCTTTTAAACTCCATGTAAGCCTGTTCTGTTCCCTCCAATTTAATATTCTTATTTCAAAGTCTGTTTATCGTTCCTGGGGATAGCGCTATAACTTTAACAGTTTCTTACCAAACATTGATAGTAAAGTATTGTATAGTCCTTGTTTTCAGAAACTCACCCAGCTTTAATTTTTAACTATCCAATGAATCTGCCATCATCAGGTCCACTGGAAGGCAGTTCCATAGTTTTACCGTTCTCACTTGAAGACTAAACTGCATAACCCTTTCCAAACTTGAAGACTAAACTGCATATTCCAAATTAGGCCTTACCAGTGCTTTGATAGGAAATTTGTTTTTGCCATTATTAATTTATGGGCCTAACAATCATATGAATGAAGTAGAAGAAACCCAGGGCCGTTTCTAGCCATTTTAGTGTCCTAGGCACCCTCCCACCTATTTGCGCCCCCCCCCCCCAAAAAAAAAACTTGGCCTGTCAAACTACAGCTGGGTTTCCTCCTTCTGCTTCTGACACCATTCCACTGTTCTATAGTGGAACTGCTTTACTAGTTGGTAAGAGGCACACGCTGTACCAGGTGAGGCGGGCATGTATACATAATTTTGTATGAATGCAGCAACACTGGCCACAATGAAATACTGATTGGAAGGTCAGGATAGGTTTCAGTGGATGTGCGGTATGTGGCACCAGTGTTCTCCCCAGAAATTGTTTCCAGCCGGGTAGGGCAGAACAGGGAAATTTGGTGAGATCTGAGATGTTTTACTCTTTCAGTGCTTTTCCAGGAATATTGGCATTAATAATTTGTGCCAGCAGAACATTACCATTATCCCTTTAGTGCCAGCAGACTTTACTATTAATACTTTCAGTGCCAGCACCTTTCCAAAGAATTGCTATTAACCCTTTGGTGCTAGCAGACTTCCCCATAGTATTGCCATTAACACTTTCAATGCCAGCAGAGTATTATCTTTAACCCTTTCAGCTGCCAGCATTGACATGATATACAGTATGTACCTGCTTTCCATGTCTCCTCCATTGAATTGTTCACTCCTCAACTACTCTAAGTTCTAATTGAAGAGTTGGGTGGAAGGAAGAAAGAGGCAGGGATAGGGATCTCATGGCTGCTAGTCACAGGAGCCACTGATATAAAGTCTGTAGCAGGTTTTACCTGCAATTTAGAACTGTTCCCCTCAGTACTATTAGCTGAGTTCATCCTCCCCCCTCCTTCCTTCACCTTCAGTTCATTTGCAAATTGCAATATTTGTTGCTATGTAGAGTGTGTGGAGTTCAGGCTCTGTACTAGATACAATGTTGCAGATTACAGCTGAACAAGGAGAGCAGATCTAACACAGCAAGTAACAGCTGACTGGGAGATGCTAGGGAGAAGAATAGGCGCCCTGGGCTGGATCAACATAAAAACGTCCCTGCTATCTGGATCGGTAGAAGAGGCAATCAGATGTTGGTATATCATGGCCGATTGTGTGGTTTTTTATGGGCCTGCATTATCGGTCACAGTGAACTGGCGACTTTTACCGTGACCACGAGTGATTTGTCCCAGACGACCGCAAATCTTGGCTCATGAGTACCCAGCTATACCATTGAATCCTATCACAACCTAATGGTACTGTAAAGGTATAATCACAAGGATTTGTACAATGCATTACACAAGGGATTTAAAGGGTAACTTTGATCTCCAAATAAGTTAGGGTTAAATGAAAGCCTGCAGTATTTCCTTTATAATGAGCCAACAACCACATCTCTGGCTTCACACTGTCTTCAAGCATGTCAGAGGACACGAGGACGTCCCTTAAGACTTGAAGAAAAAAGGTTTAGGCTTCAAATTCAGAAAGGGTTTTTCACTGTGAGAATGGTAAAAAAGCTATGGAACGTTCTTCCAGTGGATGTTGTTATGGCAGGTTCATTGGTCAGTTTCAAAAAAAAGCTGGATGAGTTTCTGCAAACAAGGAATGTTGCAAGTTACTGGTATTGATACATAAAGTAGAGTTGATCCAGGGAAATTTCCAATTGCCACTTGGAGTCAGGAAGGAATTTTTTCCCCCTTCATAAATTTGGTGGGTTTTTTTGCCTTCCTCTGGATCAACAGTTAGGCAGGAAATGAGGATATTGCTAGATGGGACGGACTTGATGGACATGTCTTTATTCAACCTAAAATACTATAACTAAATGATATCGTGGTGAATGTTCAAACTTCCTGCTTCCAGTAGGTTGAGTGACATCACCTGACCTCTGCTAGCCCCTCTGCCCCGGGGGAAAAGCATGCTCAGTAAGGACTTAATGCTGGGGAAATCAGGAAGTACCTGGGGGAAAAACAGAAAGTTGAGAAGGGGAGCCTATTAATGCAGGCAGGCTGGTTACATGACTACAAGCTGACCACATGGCTGAAAACAGGAAGAGTTCAAGCAGGAAATAATATTACTGAACCTTTCCAGAAATAACATTTTAAATTTTATCTAGAGATGTGATTTAGGTTTTATTTTGAAGGTACGAGGGAAGGCTTCTTATATAATTCTTACTAGTTTAGAAGAATTTGAGACCACAGTTACCCTTTAAGCACAATATGAGCAAAGTAAAAACTCTTGTGGTGCACTCATGTTGGTTATCTGATGAATGTGACTGTACTTTTACAAACTGACCATTAGGGGGTGTCTGAGGAATGTGTGTATGTGTGTGTGCGTGCATGCGTGTGTGTGTTTTTACAAACTGACCAGTAGGGGGTGTTTATGTTATTATCTTGGAAGTTAACTCTCTACAGTCTATCAATAAAGAATGGTTTTCTCATTTATCATTGAGGCAATGCATTGATGAATTTATTCTTGAGTGAAATGCCCCCAAGCTTTCCAAAAGGCTCCACTCCACTACCTAGGGTGCACAGTATGGAACAAGCCTGGGTGAGTAGTGGAGCCATTTAAGAAGTCACTAGACATTGTATAAACCTGCATTTAAGCCCATAGATATTATCCTTTTGAGGGCTAGGGCCACACTAGCCTGTTTCTCACACATATGATTAGCGTGTGAGAAATGCATGCCAGGCTAACAATGTGGGTGGCCACAATCCAAAGATCCCACATGTGATCCCCCTTTTTTGCGTTTAACATGCACTCTGATAGCAGAATATTGGCAGAATCGTTGTTACCGTGGCCACAGCCTTAAGCTGGGTACACACAATGAGATATTTTAGTCCGATCAACCGATAGTTCAGTGTATCGGTCGATCGGACCAAAATTATCGCATCCGAATGCAGCCATCTCCGACCAATCATTCGTCCGAATTGGACGAAAGGACGATCGGACATGGTGGAAAACCTCGTCCGATCATGTGGCCCTCTATGGACCACACGATCGGTCGCAGTAACTGTCGGATGCGGCTGCTTTTGCCGCAACCGACTGTCCTTCCTCCTGGCCGACCTGTCGAAAGTATCGAACGGTCGGTCAGGAGGAAAAATCGCGAGGTGTGTACCTAGCTTTAGACAATATTAAAATGTTTATTCTTCTTTAGGTTTTTTTCAGATAGCTTTCCTGTATACAGTTAGAGATGGACCAGAATTTGAATGTCAACCTGGTTCCGAAGTGGATTTCACAGATCTGCCAGAACTCGGACTTTGCAGATTTCTGACTTTTTCAGATTTTTCTAAACTGCAGAACTATTTTCGAAACTTGAAAATTCCTAAAAATTTCAAAAAGTTTAGATTTGGAAATTCTAAATTTCTTGAAATTTTTTACATTTTCAAAAATATTACTGAGAATGCAAAAACATGAAGCGCACATTCCCAGTACTGGATGGTGTTTATTTTACATTTTTAGACATTGATATGTGTTCCTCAGACCATTTCCCAGGTCCCGGAGCCATTTACAGTAAGTTATCATTGGTATTTATACATTCATTTTAGACAGAACTTTCTAATTTTTCAACTTCCATTGACTTCAATGGGTCCGTTTGCAGATTTTTGAATTTTCAGATTTTTTCCCGAAACAGATTTCAGGGAGTTCACCCATCTCTGTTTACCATTCACAGTACAGGGATAGTGGTTGGTCAAGTTATAACCTGGGATCTGATTGTAAAAGAGATCAGTTTTTTGTTTTTTTTTTAATGAATGGATTTATCATGGTGAATTAACAAAACCCTGGCTAATCCTTACAGATTCTCTTTTGATTTGTCCAGGCAAAAAACAACTTTAGCTATAAATGTTCTCTACCCCCCACCCCCCCCAAACCCCACTTTCGCATTATCGATTGTTTCCAAAGATGCCCCTGATGGGACTTACCTGACCTGGTCCTTGGCTGCCTAGGAATAGAGGGCTTCTGCACTGACAGATGCTCTTCTTCCTGATTGCAGCGATTGGGGCATAATGTCATGTTGCGCCTTCACTGACAGCCGCAACCAGGAAGTGGAGCTGCTGTCAGCCGCAGTAGAGGAGCAGTGAGGGAGCGGGTCAGGTAAGGAACTTTAGTGGCATCTTTGGGACATATTAATAATGTGAAATTGGGGTTTGGGGTGGTGGAGATCATTTATAGCTAAAGTTATTTTTTGCCGGGACATGCCCTTGAAAATGTTCCCTAAAGGATAAACATTTAATGCATTAAACTGCAAATTAATTTAAGGAGATTTAGGGGCATACTTAAAAGTAAAAGTATTATTGCAAGACGTAGATGTGTTCATACAATACCATGTGGTAGCAAAATACCGTTATGGTATTTATTGTATGGTGGATTGTAAATCTATGATCTCAATCGTAAATTTACAACTGCAATTGTACATTTACGACTGCTATAATTTAAAATAGCGCTACCGCCCCTTTAAATATGGCCATTATACTGTTTTCTGGCAGTGTGTGTGGCTGACAGTTCTAAAGCTCCCCCTCTCCTTTATTAACATATATTTTCTAAAGTCAGAGAATTATCAGTGACAATGACTAGGAGAAGCCAGAAAAAAGTCTATATATTTCTCCTTTAACATTGTACAACTTTCAGTGCCAGCACTTTCCCAGAGTATTGCCATTAACCCTTCAGTGCCAGCATTGACATGATATATACAGTAGCACCTGCTTTCCATGTCTCCTCCTCCCTGTCTCTAATTGGAGTTGGCTGGAAGGAAGAAAGAAGGTTCACCTTCAGTTCATTTGTAACATTGTTTCCAAGTTGAGGGAGCTGAGTTCAGGCTCTGTACTAGATACAATGTTACAAATTACTGCAGAACAAGGAGAGCAGTTCTAACACAGCAAGTAAAAACTGACAGGGAGAACACTGGGTGCCCTGGTTTAACACAGGCGCCCTAGCTCTTTGCCGGGATGGCTTATGCCTAAAAGCTTATATAACATAGTAATTGAGGTTGAATAAAGACATACATCCATCAAGTCCAACCTACCTAAATAGTTGATCCAGAGGAAGGCAAAAAAAACAACAAAAAAGGGTGGGAAATTCCTTCCTGACTCCAAATGGCAATCGGAAAGTATCCCTGGATCAACCAGAATTACAGTATATGTATTAATACCAGTAATTCTCAATATTATATAGTATCTCTGTACCAACCAGAACTACAGTATATGTACTAATACCAGTAATTCTCAATATTATAGTTTCCCGTACCAACCAGAACTACAGTATATGTATTAATACCAGTAATTCTCAATATTATATAGTATCCCTGTACCAACCAGAACTACTGTATATGTATTAATACCAGTTATTCTCAATATTATATAGTATCCCTGTACCAACCAGAACTACTGTATATGTATTACCAGTAATTCTCAATATTATATAGTATCCCTGTACCAACCAGAATTACAGTTTATGTATTAATACCAGTAATTCTCAATATTATATAGTATCCCTGTACCAACCAGAACTACAGTATATGAATTAATACCAGTAATTCTCAATATTATATAGTATCCCTGTACCAACTAGAACTACAGTATATGTATTAATACCAGTAATTCTCAATATTTTTTAGTTTTAGAAACTTATCCGGCCATTTTTAAAGCTATTCAATGAACTTGCCCTTGTCACATCTGATGGAAGACAGTTCCACAGTTTCACCGTTCTCACTGTAAAGAAACCTTTCCTAACCTGGAGATGAAACTTCTTTTCTTCGAGTCTTAAAGGCTGTCCACGAGTCCTCTGATATGACCTATTAGTGAACAATGCACCAGAGAGTTCATTGTATGGCCCATTAATATATTTGTATATGGTTATCATATCCCCATGCAAACATCGCTTCTCCAATGTAAACAGCTCTAACTTGTCTAATCTGCCTGCATATTCAAGCCCCTCCATTCCCCTTATTAATTTAGTTGCCCTTCTCTAAAGTGCTTCCATTTCCAAGATGTCCCTTTTGTATATGGGATTCCAAAACTGCACCACATATTCCAAATGAGGCCTTACCAGTGCCTTGTAAAGAGGAAGAAAAATGTTTTTCTCTCTAGAATCTATTCCCCTCTTTATACATGACGATATCTTGCTAGCTCTAGCCTTTGCTACCTGGCATTGTTTGCTATAGCGTTATCTACCAGAACCCCCAAATCTTTTTCCATTACAGATGCACTTTAACACAGAGTTATTTATGGTGTAGGTGGCACAGGGATTATTAAATCCCAAATGCATCACCTTACATTTATCAACATTGAATCTCATCTGCCATTCTGCTGCCCATTTTGATAATCTATCTAGGTCTGCTTGCAGCACTTGCACATCATTGGAAGTTTCCAAAGCTCTGCGTAGTTTAGTGTCATCAGCAAACACAGAGACCTTGCTCTCAATGCCCCCTTCTAAGTCATTTATAAACAGATTAAACAGAAGCAGCCCCAGTACAGAACCCTGAGGCACTCCACTTAGAACTTTAGCCTACATTGATGTAGCTCCATTTACCACCACTCTCTGCTTGCGATCCAATAACCAGTTCAGGGAAGAAAATAACTGATTTGAGTTTTCGATAATTTTTGCTCAATTCGACATCAGGCCCAATACCTGCTGTGTATCTTTTCTCACTACAGAGATAAATGTTACAGATAAATCACTCTTGAGAGTGGTGCAAATGTCTTCATGTTTCTCAACATAACATCCATTGGTCAATGTTAGAAATACAGTACGTAGCACAGGCTTTTTCACTTCCTCTTGTATTCATGGCACCACCAGCAGCTCATCAAACTTTCTACAGTAAAGCTAGATTAAAGGGGCTTAAGTGGCAATCTGAGCAGTAGATTCTGTGAAATCATCATCTGAAATCACAGCATTTACAAGGAAAGACCTGTCACTCCAGAAGCAGAAATTGTGTCCCATCCCTGACCTCTTACTAGGATCTTTGGCTGCCTGCCAGCATACTTTCTGCAACATTTAAGAGAATCACAGAGAAAAGAAAGAAGGGGGAAGGAGGGGGAGATGTGTAAGCAGAGTAGTGTCCATAGTGAGGCTGTGCAAAAGTGCCACAGACACTACAAGGAGGCAGTGAGTAAGGGAGGGTGGCACAATGCACTCACTAAACATTAATAATTTAATGACAAAGCAAGCACAGATAAATATGTGAGTACCACAATTTTTCTTCTCTAAAATTGTAGTTTCAGAAAATGAAAGGCTGCTTTAAACTGTAAAGTTCCTGTAGTGTCATAAATGGCGATCTAAAAATAAACTAATCATGGAAGTCTGTAGAAAAGGATGTGAAATTTAATAGACAAAAGAATTTAGCACTGTTGATAGAAGGTCCAGTAAATTCTTGTTGGTCCACAGCTCTTCTAGGATACAACCTTATAATCTACCTGTAACGCAGGATTCAAATAGGTCCAAATTTGCGCTTAAAGGACAATTATACACATCTTGGCCCCGTTCTTTTCTGCATCACATGTACAGTGTGAGGACCTAAAGCACCACATCCTCACCCCCTTTTAGCCTTTATAATCAGAACAAAGCTGTCAAACATTGCTTTGTGCGGCCAAATAGCTCCATGTCCTGTTCAGTCCTGTGGTCTGACAAATAAGAAGACGCACTGTGCAAGAAACACGTTTTCCTATTGGTGGTCCAGCCCTGGGTCAAATAGGGGTGGAGTGCGGTGGCCACACAAAGCAAAGTTAGGTCCTCACCCTGGGTACTTTTATTAGGAGGGAGTGGGAACCGTATAGATGTCCTTTAAATATTCATTATCACTTCAGCTAACGGGTGGTGCAATTCACCTAGAAACCAGATATGACTTTTTTCTTGGCTGAAACTGGTTCTATATTTTATTAATAATTTCTAAATCTATAAAAACTTATGGGAGGACAAGTCTCGTCACTGCACCACTATTTTTGTAAAAAAAAGTGTTTTGTCTTTCTGAATAGATGAATCATTAATTATTCCTTTATTTACAACTAAATCATTGATTTATAAATAGTTAAAAAAAATAAATAAAACCTTTATTTACACACGCAAGCAGATATTTATAGAATAGTGCTCCTCCATATTAACATAGATTCATTCTGTCCCATTTTAGAGAATAGTCCTTTGATAGTATTGGGTATTATTTTAGCATCCAAGATGGTAGGTGCAAGGCTGTTTATCCCTTCGTAACACACTGTCTACATGCAGTCAGCCAGGGTTGGGCAAACAGATTTACAGGCTCGGAGACAAAGAGTTTTAAAGGTTAATAAAAATATTTATATCCATCAGAGTCTCATTTACATGTTCCTTTTATACATTGTGAACTGTACAAATATATTTACATCGCTCGGAAATCTTCCATCAGCAAAAAGTTCATGATTCTGTCTTCCTAAACACCTAGAACAGTCTGTGTCAGAATTATACTGTCTGCAATGTGACATCAAACCTCAAATAACCACAACGGTGTGCTGGTTCCATACTTAGGATAACTCAGGAACAGTTCACATTAAGGGCGAACTTTACAGGCATAACAAATCCACCCTCTGGAACCATCTGTGCCACTACTGAACTCTGTAGGCTTGTTCTAAAGTGCATGTGCGCTGTTCCATCTCGGGTAGACATCAGTGGGCATCCACACGGAAGGAGAGCAGTTTTTCAGAGTGCAGATTGTTGAGGCTTCGAAGGTCCGGGAGGCGCAGCAGCAGTTTAGTAAAACGTGAGGTATCATTTGGACTATTTTTCAGAATGAGGGAACGGAGGGCACGTATTAAAGTCTCCTGAAGCTGTTCAATTAAGGATGGATTCTCCATTCCTGACCGGTCTGTAAAGATAAATCAACTCGGTTAGGTCAACATGGTCCAGCTTCTTTAAAGGGCATGTCTATCCCCACAATTAAAATCTATTCTCACCTTCCCAACCCCCTAAACCCAGAGATCCTTCTACTTTGTATATTCTTCTAATGCAGGCTTACTTTAAGGTTGCAACCGCCAGTCACTGCCAATGACTTACAGCTGCAAACTGTATGCTCGTTAAGACCTTCTGAGCAGTCAGAGGAAGTGAGGGCAGGGAAAACCATTGCTGGCAGAGAGAAAGTAACCACTGGGCGTAAATAAAATGAGTTTAGGGAGGTGGGGAAGGTAAATATAAATTTAATTGCTGGGGGTGAACATTCCTTTAAGACAACAAAAAAAGGATTTATGTACAATAAACTCACCAGCAGACACCAATACAAGTGCTGTGAAAATGCCCAACTCCTCTTCACTCAGATTAAGGGATGAAAGCTTTTCACTGAAGTCAAACATAGAGCTGAGCAGTTCGCCCATTCCCATAGCCTGTAGTTCTGGTAGAGAGTATACAGCCCCACTGAGAAACCGTAAGGATCGCTCACGAGCATCAAATAAAGAAGCAAAACGCACCATCAGTACCTAGGGTGAAAAAAGATTGTGGAAATCAAATATATGGTACTATAGTATAGTATAGTATTGTATAGTGTAGTATAGTATAGTATATTATAGTACAGTATAGTATAGTACAGTATAGTACAGTGTAGTATAGTACAGTATAGTATAGTATTAGTATAGTATAGTACAGTATAGTATAGTATAGTATTGTATAGTGTAGTATAGTATAGTATATTATAGTACAGTATAGTATAGTATTAGTATAGTATAGTCTAGTCTAGTCTAGTCTAGTATAGTATAGTATTTGAGGTTGAATAAAGACATATGTCCACCCAGTCCAACCCATCTAGCAATATGGTAAAAGATGTTAGAAATCTAATGGATAGAAAAGGAAGTTTTTATAAACATGGTTTAAAGAGGGGGACATAAAACTATAAATGAAATGGGAAAGAAATCAGACTAGAATGCAGGAACAGGAACTAATTGTCCCTGGAGATATCAGCAGGGGTAGAATTTCACAAGGTTACCAAAAGACTAACCTCAAACGTTCCAGCCTTGAGCAGGGTGACTTGATCATTTTGAGACAGATCTCGGAATCCTGGGACATGACGAGCAAAATCCACCACCTCTCGCACAGCTGGGGTGAAACTAAGTGAAAAGTCCTCCCACACCTCCTGTACTGAGCGAAGGGGACCCCTGTGGTTCAGAGCATTCATAGGACAGGCCTGAAGAAAAGGTTTTAGGCAGTTAGACTCATGTAGAGATGTTACATCAAATAACCTACCACAAAGCAAAGTATCAGGACACTACAAATAAATATTTTTAAAAAACTGAGGCTCTGTGAGGGTAAGGGAAGCTAAAAGTAGGGTAGGACAAGTTCCACCACCTGTCAATCAATAACATGGAACTTCCTAAGAAACCGTCTGAGTTCCCTTTGGGGAAAAAGGTAGGAACCAATGCCAAAGTACATCATCTAATATTTTGGTGATTTCACAAGTTACACATTTTTAGGACTCTACACTTTTAAGGCCACGTTTGTACACGTATATATACAAGCTTAAGCTTCTCCTTTAAAGTAACCAATATCCTGATATACTTAAGAGTTAAATGGGATTAGAATTGTGTGATAGCACAAAAGAAACTAACAATGATAAAGCTAAGCAGTATTAATATGTTTGAAATGTTACAGTGGTAATATCGTTGACCATCTTACCAGTGAAATGCCATGGGTGCCATGAGTTTCTTCACTTTCACGTGACCAACATGGTGGAGGATTGTTCCCATGATGATGATCCCAGGAAGTCGTTTTCTTGCCTATTTTGTCATTGGCATAGACAAAGATCTGTCTGTGAGCCTTAGTTACTTGACCAATTACTTCATCAATATGGTCAGGGCTGGGGGAACGAGGTGGTGTGAGCTGTTGTGGATACTGTGAATAGGTATCAGTTAATGATGGAGGCGAGTGGCATGGTGCTGTGCCCAACATGGGGGAGGAGGAAGGATGGATCTGCTGCTGCTGTGGCTGAAGTGGCACCGGACTCCGCCTTCCAAAATGGCCATTGGCTAGGTGGTTCATTGCACTGTGCATTTCTGCCAGCATCCGCTGCTTCTCCCTTTTTGGAATTCGACCAAACCGAACAGCTAAAGACAAAAAAAAGTCCATTAAATCAATGTAAAAAGACAAGCAAGTTTCCCATAGAATGACAGGAAGTGTCACTGTGCCACATTCTACTCACCATCTCTGGACATTCCCACAGACAGACATTTTCTAAAGCGACACTGCTGGCAACGGTTCCGGTTGATTCGTACGATAGAACATGTTTCATTCTTGAGGCATTTCTTGTACTGGATGTTCTGTTGGATACTACGTCTGAAAAAGCCCTGAAATAGGAATGGAGATTTTGTATAAGACACAGTCTATATATGTAGGGATCATCAGAACAGCACTGCGCTAATAATTCCTGCATGTATCAACCTTTACCAGGTATATTGTACTGTAAATTTAGGGACCTATACATTAGAGCTCACCTCCCTACTCTATTACGTACTTAACCCTGGGAGTACATAAGATCAGGCAGAACAATTACCCAAAGACCTGCTCCTTGGTCTGCTCCAGCCTGGCCCTTCACTAGGCAGAGGAGCGAACAAATGGGAAGATGTGTCCTGATCTAATGTACTTCCAAGTGGAGGTCCTAGCATTTTAGGTCTGAATCAAGGGTAAATTAGAAGTGAGAAGGTCTAGTTTAGGAACTGTAGATTTCCTTTAAAAGGGATATAAATTTCAGCAAAAGGACCATTCTGAATGTGCCCTCTAGACTTAGTAAAGTGATGTGGTTGTGGTGCATAGGGAAATAAATCTAAATATCTGCTGAAAACAGAATTAACCCTATAGTGCTTGAGGCAGCTGATATTGTCCAAGTATGAAGCACATAATGGAACAAGACAAACACAAAACTAATCTAACACAATCAAATATTAACTAAATTATTACAATGATACAAAGCACTTAATCTTACCTTGCAGCCTTCACAAGCATGGACTCCATAGTGAAACCCAGATGCTATATCCCCACAGACCTTGCATAGTAGAACCATGCCATTCAGCTCTGAAAATAAACACAGATACAAAGTAAGAATTCCATTCCATTTAATTAGCTTCATTGGCGCCTATTTCTGGAGAAGAGAGACCACTTACTAGTAATGCTGCTGGAGGTTTTACTAGCGGACAATCTGCTGCCATCATCCATCGCAACATGAAGGCCCCCTGGTGATGCAGCCAGGCCATAGGAGGAGCGTGGAGAGGACTCCCCCCCAGATCCAGAGGAGCTTGCACTGTAGGAGTGGGATGGTGATGGTGGAAGGTAGTTGGAATAGTGGCCAACATTGCTCTGGGGGCTTCCATTAGAGCAATCACTGTACAGGGACACAGGACTGGTACGACTTGGTGATGAACCACTTGACCCAACGTAGTTTATTACGCCCCCTGATGACAAAGGAAGGCAAGAGTAAATAAATGATACACTCATCCTTACTCTATCACAATATAGATATACATAGCTGTATTTACACATTACATAGCTGTATTCAACAAGTAAATGTCACTGATAACTGTTCAGCCCAGGTATGATCGCAAAGCCATCAGATCATATTACAATCCCATGTGCTACTTTTCAATACGTGTAGGGTGGGGACCGAATAGGCAGGGATCCAATGAACCTCACAGGGAATGTGCATGTGACTTGGCCAAACAAGATCTGAACTGGCAAGTGAATCCTACATGTGAGACAACTACATGGTCTGGTTAGTGGCACCATGTTCCTCCTCCCCTCTGTACCACACACATTATACAGCTCTACCTGCCTTTTGTAGCTATTTAAACCTCATTATACTTTATTATTATTGGTCTGGCAAACCAATAAAATCATGGACACCTCTAGATATTAATTATGACAATATTTAATTGGCAATTTTCATAAATATGTACTAGGAACCCATATCCAGGGGCTGCACACCACAATCAAGCAAATTCATATTAATTGGTGTAATTTATTTTGTTAGGGTATTTCAGGGACTGATTCCCCACAGCCCCATCACACACAAATGCAGAATTCTCAGTAATTAGGTCAAATGTAAATTCAGTTACTAGTTCACCGTAATGTCTGGCTGGAGGGTGGTGCCTGTCTGAGACTGCACTGCAGACACAAACCAGGGGATTCTGGGAATGCGTGCAGACTAGGGATTCAGCATGGGAAAGCCCCCACCGCACAAGCACGTTCCTTGTTTTTCCATTAACCCCTCTATTGCCAAAGCTACCATGTAGGCTATGAGAAAAAAATTGACTGACTATAAATAGCATATTCTGCAGGCACAACAGAGCGCACTGCCAATAATCCAATACTACTGCCTGGATCACACAAACACACTGTTCTTTCCTACTGCAGTGAGTCATTTCCAAGACCTGAGCCTGCAAGGGCTTCTCCGCCCTACTTAATCTGCCGCAGTCTCTTCCTTCCATCAGGTCACGTGTTAGCATTGTTTTAAAAAAAAAAAAGAACCTGGAGGAAAGAGACATTCTAAGTAATCTCCCACTGTCTGACCTCTCAAATCAATCAATAACAGTCAATGTATGGAGACACCAAGGTGTACAAACAATCAAGGTTATGAATAAAGCAATCTAGTAAACGACTATAACTTTATTACTTCAGATTTTTACATTAAACAGGAGAGGAGGTCTGTTCAAAAATATCTGTAAAATGTATTGTTCTCAATTCTATTAATAAAAAGAAATATTCTAAATTAAAAAATGTTTGTTCTTATTATGCACTTTTGGGCTTGAGACTCTCCCTTCCTCACTCATCGCCGGTCCTATCCATATAACCGGAGTCAGTTTGAATCAGTTGTAAGAACACCAGCAGTGAGGATAAATGGGAACATTAAAGCGAACAGCTTGGTTAAAACTAAACCATTGCTCAAAGGGGGTTACAGTTTACCAAAGCTGGTGGGCCGCCAATATAGAATTACGGTTTCAGTTTATTGAGTTATTTAGTGATTTAGGATTTAGTTTCAGAAAACTTTTTTTAATCTTTATACCATGTCCGTCTCCCTCTCTCTAATCCCAAGGATCATGCTCCGTATTTACCAAATCCTTCTAACCTGATGATCTATATCTTATATTATGCCGTCTGTTCTCTCTGTATCTTTATTTTCTCCTGCCACCCTCTCCATCTCACCTTTCCCTTACTGCTCCCTACTATCTTCTTCATAACTTTATATAACTCTAGTATAGCCGTATGTAATCAACACTGACTCTCTGACCTCAGGTTACTTCCCTCCTCCCTTTAGAGTCTCACGCATACTCTCCACGTGTTGTCACTGCACGTGGCAGCATAGGCCTTCCCTTCTTTAGCTCCTCCTGTGGCCAATCAAGGGTGGGCGTGTTGTTGACATCACCCCCCTCCCTTAAAAGTTGGCTCCACCTTTCTAATTAACCTGTCCAGTGCCAGGAAGAGCTATACATGTGATTTTAACCTTTCTTACAGGTGCCTCAACTAATAACTTTCAAAAACATATAGCTGGAATGGAAATGTGGGAAATAATGGACATTAAATAATATTATAATCAAAATCTACTGAAATTAGTGAAATTTAAATATGAGATGATATAGTTCATTTTTCTAAATTCTTCCAGTCAATTTGTTACAATTAAAATGGAATTTGTACTCATCATTGTCACAATATCTCTCTGTATATTAATAATATAGGAGGAATTCTAGATTAGCAGCTCTGGTGTTTATGTCATAGTCCACTTGTCCAAATGACTGGCCCACTAAAGGGGGAATCCTAATATGGAGAGGTCTATATTTCCTCTAGACAATCTAGGGGACATCCCCTACAGTACAGCAATAACTGCAAACAGCCAACAATAATCAGTAGGCGTGGCCCAACAGTCAATAACGTGATCATACCCAGGGAAAAGAGGAGTGTTCAGGCCAATGGGAGTGCCAGTTACAGTGCAAGTAATGAAAACACTGTGCACATGGCTAAGGCGGGTAAACACGTGAGTGAGGTGGGAGGAGGCAACTCACACACAGCCTGGATGACCTACTTTATCTACTCCATGTGACTACAAGCTTTGCAGGCCACACTCCCTTTTAGTTATTTCATTTATTGTGATTTTTGGCCAGAAGCATTTCCACTCATGCTGTTAAACCAGTATAGAAAGCTGGAAAAACATGAATGATGTTATAGAGGCAGATCTTTTTAAAGAATGCAATTTTATCATTGTTTTTTTTTTCTGCAACTGATTTGCAATGATTTCCCACAATCCAGCAAGAATGTACACAAAGGTTTACAACACGCATAGATAAATCCTACCACCAACCCAATTATTAGCACAGATGTTATAAAAACTCCAGGGTACCACTTGTATATCTTTCTCTGTTTTAAATTTATTGATGGATGATAATTATGTACCAATTAAAAAATATAGTGAGAAGTAAACAGTGCAGTGGTTCTGCTTAAACTCCCAGGATCCTTGTTCAACTGACAGGTAGATAAAATCAGCAGTGTATATCAGCCATGTAGTTTAAATGGTCATAATATGAAACCTTTAACAATTCAAAGCTTATGATTTATTGAAACCCCCTTAAGAGTTAGGGACTCTGAGAAATTATCCTGTTTGCCCCATGGTAAAACCAGTATTGATTTGGTACATGTATTTAGTGATCTTGTTTCTACCTGGATGTGTATACACACACACACTTTTATCATCAGGGCTACACTCACAAGTCCATTTAATAACTTTTACGCATATATATTACACACACACTAAATAGAAGGATATATATTCACTTATTAATGCACCTTAAGAGTAACATTATTAATTGTGATTTGTACCAGTTATACATTATTAATACCAATTAATAGCAGGTTAAATAAAAGATCCTTCTCTGGAAAGGCTCTTACCAGTATTGTTATTGCAGTCCATTGCAGTCATGTCTGGGCTGGCCATGTCTGGGATCCCAGGTGGATGTAGAGTAGACTGGGTCATTCACTAAGTACTCTTTCCTCCTTCACAGTCCCCTGAGCTGCTCACAGCTATTGCTTGAATTCTTTACCCCAGACACTTAATATAGAAATAACCAGTATCTGCTGCATTGGTGGGAATATTTCCAGTTCCCCTTTTTTATTACAAATTTGGCAGTTTCCAAAACAAAGTTATTAAGTATCCCAGGTTTTGATTGGTGCAGCTACACATGTACCAATAAATGGAACAGACCCTGCACCAAATTAAGGCAAAAAATGTTCTGTGACCTTGTGCAGACAGCAATGCAGATCTTTCCCTTAGCAGGTCTCTTCGTCCTCTTGCAGTTATAACTGAGCCAGACTGGAAGCTCCAAGCCACACAGGTCCTACCTCTCCCTCTTACTTGTTCTGCAATGATCTCTTCTCTCTGCTTCTCTCTGCTATACCCAGACTGGCTCTGCTCACTGCAGCACTGCGCCTGCGCACAACGGGGTGTTTTTTTTTTTCCTCCCTTAGCTCGACACGAGGCAATGAAGTGCGGACCACGTGACCCGGGAGAAGCCTCGTGCCCCAGTGACACACTTTCCTCAGCAGAGCGCCAGAGCGCATGCGCAAGTGGGGCTGCAGCCAGGAGCGATATTTCATTTATTTATTTATTAGTGGAGCTAATTGTCTGATCGTTGTTGAAACATACTGCCCCCCTTCTTACTAAAAACAACTTATACCGTGTGGAGAGCCCCCATGGGGAAGGGAGGTGGTTACTAGGGAGACACGTGCACGCCCCCGATACCAGGTTGAATCTGTCTGACAGCGCGGCGGGTTTAGTGGGATTAGCAGTCCGTCACGTGAGTGTGAGATTGACAGGAGATCAGCACGTGCCTCCTCTACTGATCGGAGCCTCTGGGCTGGAGACACATGGGCAGCTCTGCACGTGCGTTTACTGCACCGCTAGGGATCACCTGGCACGGGATGGATTATAGGAACAGAAAGGAAGTGTGCACTGTACTAGTCATGACACCCATGTTCCTTCTAACACACACACACCTGCTGTGTGTGTGTGTATGTATATATATTTTTTTTTTTTAATTAAATGTGCACGCACAAAATATAATGTTGTGCATTACACACCACAGCAGATATTTGTGTGCAGGAAACTCCGGATTACCACTGTATGTCTGTTAGATGGAAGTAAGTGACCAGGGATGTAACAGACGTTCCACTGAGTCTATTGGTTTCAGTATCAAAACCACAACCGAACCGGCGGGTTCATGTACCCGTTTTATTGCTTTGGGTGGTTTACATACCGGTATCTGATTTTGTTTGGTCGGGTTCAGGCGACCCTTAAAATGTTCCCATTAATTATATATCGATTGTGTGGGCAGATGGATATTCTCTGTGCGATACCAAAATAACATTTTGTATGGTACACATCACAGTGTATACATTGCAGAATTTTTTGTTACCCTTTAACCTTTGCATGAGCCAAGCAAGCTGTTTGGTCGATTGACCAGTGATTTGCTGGGGGTGCCTCCCCCCCCACCCCCTGCAAAACTATGATGGGACCCCCTCCCTACTTTATGGCTTTCTTAAAGGGAAAGTTCAGTGCAAATAAATATGCTTTTCAGAAAAAAGAGCAGTATTTTTTCATCCCAATGACCTTAATCTGCCAATTCAGCATTTTGTCTGTGTATAAATAAATGCAACCGAAATACTGACTTCCTGTTTGTAGGACCCCTAATAGAGACCGTTGTGGTCTTGCCCTTGACCCAGTGACTGGGTTGATTCAGTTGCTCAGTAGAGATCTGAGCATCTTTGACCCATCCAACAGCCAATCAGTAGAAATTACTGTTAGGAAAATTCCAAGTGGTGCATCCTGGGAAGAAGAAGGACCGTTAGAACCTGAAATGTCAGCTCACTAATGTCAACAGCAGGGAACAGCAAAGGGTTTGAAATCAACTGATTTTTCAAAATGGGAGAGAATATGCAGAATAACTAAGAAGGCATTACACAAACTAACAATTTAACAAATATCGATCATTTCCACTGAACTATCCCTTTAAGGCTTGCACACACCTGCAATCCCGGGTGCTGACCTATAATGCACAATGTGTATGCACGTCTGTTTCGAGCAAAAATCGTGCCGTGCCTGGGCACTTTGTCGGCCGAAACAGTCGTTCGGGCAAGGAGCCCTGACCAAACGGCCCATACACAGTAGGATTATCACCCGAAACGGCCATGCAGTAGATCTATTGTTTGGGATATTGTTTAGGAAAATCAGTATAAAATGGCTGGTCTGTAGAGTGAACTGACAGACATTGTGTTGTTTAAGCATAGCAATAAAATTAAAAAAAAAAAACAGATCATCAGCTGGTGTTTAAAAACCCATACAAAATTCCAATCCTATTATTAGATTTATGCTTCCTCTAAAAAGTTTTATTATCCCTTTAAAAATCAAAAAATCTTGGTGAATAAAATTGTGATATGTACTTACTCACAGAGTTTGATATTGTTTCTAGTCCTCCAAATCTTAATGGAAATGCTTAATAATAATATATTAGTTATTTTGTCTGTCATTTTTTATCGATCAGGCTACAGATGGTCCATAATGTAAAAGGAGTACATTCAGGACTGCCACATTTTTTTAAGCAGCAGCCAACTCCATATACTTTAGTACCGTGGCTGGGCAGTTCCAAGCAATTCCAAGGCCGGCAAACGTTCATGCTCAGAACTGCAGTAACGATAAAGGGCCAATGCCGTTGGATCCAATGGAAGATTGTGTCCAGCTTAAGTCCTTACCCCTTGGGTTATAGTTACATAAAGGTTTCACTTGCCACTACGGTCTGCTTCCAGCTTGTCTCTGCAGTCCATGGTGTAGCCCATGGGATGATGCTCTGCAAAGAAGTGTGTCTTCCTATTGGCTATATCTCAGACTGTCACTGAGAGGGACATAGCGGACTGGAGTGTTTACCTACTTGTTTAGTTTCAAGTCTGGTCCCACTGTAATTCTTGCTCAAGCTGAAAAATGTTTGTCCTGTATTTTCTTTCATTTTCAGAGCTGGGCAGCCATTAAATCTGAACTTAGTAGACAAGACAAATATTAGGCTAGTTTGGTCATTATTAACCCAGTGTTTTTTCTATTTTTATTCTATAATCATACAGATGCAATAGGAAGAGTCCTGTGTGTTGCAAACTCCAGAACGTCAGACTAATGACTAGCTAGTGAGGTGCAATTTCATGGAGTGTTTGTTTGGCTGCTGAAGTAAACTACTAAGTTTTTTTAAAAGTCTAGAAAACCACTGCTATAAAGACGCCCCCATTGTTTTGGTACAGGGCGCTTCCATAAAATAGGCAGACATTTTATTGACAGTTTGTTGACACAAATAAAAGTTAGAAAAATGACTTAGCTGCTCGTGTAAAATATCCTTAAGTGGCCAATCAGTGTAATTGCTTGTACCATCACTTCACAGACACAAGAGGCGCTCTTTCAATCTGTGTTGGCTCTAGATCTAACTGATGGCTAGGCTGCTTTGTGATAAGGCAGCAGAATGCAATAATATCCTGATATAAAATGTCTCTATACATACAGTATGTACATAACATTGGAAAGCATTTTAGTGCAATGTTCTGAAAGCCCCCATTGCTCTTATTTGCCAGAATGACGTCCCTATGGGTATGCAGGCCTAGGCGATAGGTGATCTAGGCAAAAAGCTAGTGCACCATTCAAATGTGGAGGGCATTATTTAAATGTTTTTCTTTTAAAAGACAGGGATCCATATCAGCCATAGATCTATGAAAAGACTAGAACCGGCCTGTGTACATGCTAAGCACAGAGATAGCATTAGCATCTATTTTTGTGGCTTTTGTCACATGCGTGCGTGTGTTTTTAGATCAATTCTGAATAATTTGAAACTGAATTTGTAGTTAATGATCGTGCTTTACTTTGGAATTTATCTTCAGCTTTTTTGTTTATGTTTATCGCTGTAACAGAAGTTTTTAAAAAGTATTTTAACCATGGATAATAAATAGACAGACAGACAGACAGGAATTTGCTAATAACTCCAAGTGCGTAAATGAAATAAAGTGCTCTGTGGCATAATGCCCTGCCTACCTGTTGGCACTTAACCGATTCACATGTGTGAACCTTCAGCTTATGAAACACCAGCTATTAACACTGCACTCAATACAAACCCAGCCTAGCAGCACAACTGCACTAAGCATAATTGAAAAACAAACAACTGTCACCCTTCAGTTTCTCCAGTTCCACGTGTGTTTAAGCTGCCACTCCAGAATGAGACCATGGCTCAGTTATTAGCTCAGTTATTAATCTCTGGGTAACCAGGGCAGGCAGGAAGCCAATATGGGCGTATGTCAGCATACCGTGCCTGTGGTGGAGGCCATGTGACTCCAGGATGACACCTCCTAGCCGAGACTAAACTGCGCCTCGCCTGTTGGCACAAATAAATGGAGCGAGACTAGAGGTTCTTAACTCCTTCACTCCCAAACTCTTTCTACAGCATTCCCTGAAATGAAGAAGAGGGAGCATGTATTAGCAAAAGTAAAAATAACTTATATCATTTAAGATTTGCACTTGTAAAAATATATATATCCTGTTATTTAATGCTGATGTTTTGACAACTGAACCAGTTGTTTAGCCATTGATATTCAGGCCAAAGAGAACATGGCGAAAACATTGACAGGAGATTTCCTTGCTATTTAGGGTAAGGCCGCACTAAAGCATTTTAATGTGCGACCCAACTGCATGATAAAATGTACGCGCTAGTGTTCGCCAATTGGTCCAGCCACACTATGTGCACTGCAGTCCACTATTTGGAGCACATTGGATCCTGCATGCACTCCAAAAATGCGGATCGCATCGCACCTAGTGTGGCCAGACCAGTGGGCCAACACTAGTGTTCGATTTCTATCACACGAGGGTTAACATGGTAAAATGTGCGTGCGATCATCTTTTTTTGCGGATCTCATGTGCTCCGATTGCCCAAAATTGTGCGGATCACGGCAGTAGACAATAACGCGCAGTAACGTGCTTTTCCGCACATTGCCGTCCGCCACTGTGTGGGCTCAGCTCTAAGGGTAAGGCCACACCTCATAAAACATTGTTTCTGTCTGCTTTTGCCATTCACTTGTAACTGGTTGTAGGGCAAGGCCCTCAAAGACACGCAGTTGTGCATCCGATTTTGAAATGAATGGGAACCGTGGGAACTCACCAAAATTTAGCGATTTCAGATGCGTTGTGAATTTGCCATTTCGTTTTGGTAACGCATGCGAACCGCATTTTTTTGTGCAGTCATATGAGTTACTATAACGAAAATGAGGAAATCGCACAATCACACCGGATGCGTGTGGCCTTGCCCTTACATATGTTTGTGCAAGCATGAAAAAAAAAATCACATTTCATATTTATTGTGTTTGCTTCTGTCCACTTTTTTATGCGCTTCCATAGACTTCAATAAGTATTAAAGGAATAGTTCACTCAAACAAGTATTGATTGAAGCCCAGGGGGTTAAGGAGCTATGCCTTACCTCCCGTTCTTCAATCAATTGAGCAGGAGCCAGGGACAAATGTAAGTATATAGCATGCGCGATATTGCGTGCTATAGTGGATTAGAATTAGGAAGCGGTCGGAGATTTTCAGCTCTGCAGCAGTGGATTTTCGATAGGTAAATATACTTACCTTCATCTCTGGCTCCTGAGTTATTGATTGAAGAAAAGGAGGTAAGGTATAGCTCCTTAACCTCCCAGGTTTCAATCAGTACATTAAAGGAATAGTTCACTTTTCAGTTTAAAGGGCATGTCTACCCCCAAATCTAAAATTTGCCCAAGTGCTGGCCCCTCTGTATAGTTTTAAAAAATTCTTACCTTACATTCCTGCTCCTTATGGTTCTCCTGAAGTCCATGTCCGAAGTCCAGGAAACTGAGTAGTGGCTGTCTTCCAGTCCAATGGTCTCTGCCTCCTGTGTTGCTGCCGGGAGGGATGCTAACATGCACAGGGGAGCCCTTTCCCCTCTACCCTCCCTCCCTCCGGATCCCATATGTCTGCCCTTCCTCCTATAGTGAAACACTTAATACAATGATCCTTGGGGTTGCTCATTCCCAACCGCCATGATAATACTAAAAAGAAACTTTCCGATATTTACTTACAGCCCCTCGCTCCCGCGCCTTTCTTAACTGTGTCCGGTTAGCAGAAAGGGAAGAAGATAGTCACGGTATTAGTATTATTATGGGAGTTGGGGGTGGGCAACCCTAAGGATCATTATATTAAAACTATTTTTCTAGTGGACATGTCCTTTAAAGATTTTAACAAAATGGATCATAGGAATGAACATTACGGTTCACACATATCGGCTGCGTTGTGAACAATCCATCACCTGCAGCAGTTTGATGCGTTAACGCATTGCGGTGCCATTGGAAACAATGGACACCGCTATTCGAAAACGCAGGGGAACATTGCACAACATTGCAAGCACGCTGTTCTGCATTAGAAGACCGCATAGTGTGAACGAAGCCTTACAGAAGGTACATAGTACAGAGCTGCAGGGGGAGGATAAGTGAACTTGATCTTAGCACAGCTCTGTGTAATGTGTACCTATTAAAGTGGAATGTTGGAGGGTAGAGCCTTGCATGTCATTTTACAAATGCACCAAAACAGACAGCAATCTCATAGGATTAATATAATTTCTCACAAAACTATCAGACACAACCATACAGATACAGAAATACACACAGCACTGTTCTTTTCCCAACATTAAAATGGTCATTACTGATGATTTGTAAAATCAGAAACCTCCACCAGAAAATAATCCATTTTCAATACTGTCGTATTGGGAATCACCTAATGCAGAGAGTTGTGTGTAATGTCAATGTAATTTGCTTGTCTACAGGGTTTCTGCCTGAAAACTGTCAATATCTGCGCTGTTTGGGAGGGGGGTTGCAGCTAGTTCATAAAACTGCATCCATCAGCATTTTCAGGCATTTCTTGGCACATTCATTATTCATTAGTACAGTGGTAGGCTACTCTGACCCACTTTTGGTTTTGCTCTGAGCCCTAAAAGATAATGCAGTTCTAAAGGAGGTTTTCCAAGCCTGTATTAAGGGCAGATTATAATTAAAGGAGATCTAAAGAATGATTTCATTTTTTTTGTATAATTGGTCTTGTTCTTTTTTTTCTAATAGAGAATAAATACTCAGAACTGCTTGTTCTTTAAGTAATTCCTAATGCAATCTGGACTTGATCTGCCTTAAGGTGGGTACACACAGTAACGAGATAGGGTATTATACCATTGGATCCGATGGTATTGTCCCTTTCTCGTTACTGTGTATAGCGCATTTCTGAACGTTCCTGAGGCCGATGAACATTCACTGTCGGCCTAGGGATCGTTAGGAAATGCCTAAAAGTTAAGAGAGTCGGCCGCGGCTGGAGGAAATCTGCAGTCCAAAGCAGACTGTAAGTAGCGCAAATTGTTGCAAAATGACAGACAGATGCATGCATGTAGCCAGCTTAATTTAAGGTGGCCACAGACAGAGCAATATTATCATGCGATCGTGGACAGTAATATCGATCAAAATAAAATCACGCCCATCCCGATAACGAAATTGGGCCAATACAATTGTCATCAGGCACCATAGAGGGAGCTATAATCTGCCGATACTAAGTATTGTATTGCTGCGTCTATGGCCACCATTAGGCTACCACAACTTTGGTCAATCGCCTGTAATTACTGATATGACTGAAAGCTCTTGACCGATTTAGGCATTTCAGTAAATCTTTAATGGACTGGAAGATTGAAGGCCAAAATATTGTCCCAGTCATTTTAATTCCCAAACCACAGACTGGTTTAACCATTAGAAATATCAGGTATACATACGTCTGTCCACATGATGATGTTAACAGACTTTTAGAATAGCTAGTGCGTACATAACCTACTATCTGTTGAGTTACACCATGAGCAGGCATTTACACCATGAGTTACACCATGAGCAGGCATTTGCACCATGAGTTACACCATGAGCAGGCATTTACACCATGAGTTACACCATGAGCAGGCATTTACACCATGAGTTACACCATAGCGGCATTTACACATGAGTTCACCATGAGCAGGCATTTACACACCATGAGTTACACCATGAGCAGGCATTTACACCATGAGTTACACCATGAGCAGGCATTTACACCATGAGTTACACCATGAGCAGGCATTTCACCATGAGTTACACCATGAGCAGGCATTTACACCATGAGTTACACCATGAGCAGGCATTTACCCCATGAGTTACACCATGAGCAGGCATTTACACCATGAGTTACACCATGAGCAGGCATTTGCTGAAACAAACTATACTATTGTCACCCCCTGTTCTACAGACAGTGGCGTAGCTACAAACTGAAAGGCTCAAATGTGGAATCTGTACCCTCATATGATCACCCAGACTTGGCGAACCTCATCATTAAAAGATGGGGCATAACTGTAAGAAATGGTTCCCCCTCTTCTGTGTTGTTTACAGTTCCTGCTGGGGTGGTAACGTGGGTTTATAAAACAAAATTTGTGTTTTTGTCACCTAGTTGCTCAGTTAGAAACATTAATTTATATTTATCCTTAATAAATATTTGTGCAGTTTCTATGCTCGACCCATAATTACCATCCCATGTCTACCCAAAACTTTTTTCAGATAATCATTCTGAATTGCCTCCCCTTATCATTTGGCTTCTCCTCGAGTCATTGATTTGGGTCCCCAAGGGCTGGGACACCATGTAAGATTTAAAAGGAAATTTTACTGTTCACACAACATTGGCTTCATATAGTCACCTGAAACTGTATGTGAACAAATGCCAGTCATACTCTGTTCTGCTTACTTGCAAATTCTCTTCCAAAGCATGCAGTGAGCAAGCAGACACATTTGTTATCTTTCCCCTCAAAAAGTCTGAACACACATGTGCTTCGTAAATGACTTAAAGCCACAGGGAGGAGAGGAAACACCTTAGCCTTTAAGGTTAGGACACGAGTACCCAAAGGGCACAAATAGATAGTCTTACAAATATGAGCACATACTCTGACATGTGTAAAGTGTCGTTACCCACCTGAGGATTACTAATAGACTAAAAGCCTCGTGTGAAGGAAGTGTCTGGTTTCAGGCATTCAGGAAAACAATGTTTATTTTAGGTTTAGTTTTCCTTTAATAACAGAACAACAAAGAAAAAAAAATCCCTTTATAAGCTGCCACTAGCAATATACAGACTCAGATGCTAAGACAACGTGTGTTGCTTTGCTATTTGCCTTTTAATGATCTATACACAGAAGTTGTATATATGAAATGTACAGTTATAAACACAATAAAATTGTTGAATAGAAGCATCATAAAGAAGAATTTAAAGGAGACCTAAAGCTTAAAGGGGAAGTTCAGTGCAAATACAAATGCTTTTTAGAAAAAAGAGCAGTATTCTTCCATCCCAATGACCTTCATCTGTCAATTCAGCATTTTGTATGTGTATAAATAAATGCAACCGAAATACTGACTTCCTATTTGCAGGACCCCTAGTAGAAACCGTTATGGTCTTGTCCTTGACCCAGCGCCTGGGTTGATTCAGTTGCTCAGTAGAGATCTGAGCATGTTTGACCCATCCAACAGCCAATCAGTAGAAATTACTGTTAGGAACATTCCAAGGAAGTGGTGCATCCTGGGAAGAAGAAGGACCGTTAGAACCTGAAATGTCAGCTCACTAATGTCAACAGCAGGGAACAGCAAGGGGTATGAAATCAACTGATTTTTCAAAATGGGAGAGAATATGTAGAATAACTAAGAAGGCGTTATACAAACTAACAATTTAACAGATATTGATAATTTCCACTGTACTGTCCCTTTAAAAATAAAAAATTGTAAAGTTGTGTACACACCAGACAATTTTCATATCGGTCCATGCTCCTAAAGCTGGCCATTCACTTATAAGATGTTTGATATATTGTTGGATCATTGTATCAATCATCTTTCAGAAGAGACCGGCAGTTTTACCTTTAACTTCCCTGGGACAGTTACGAATAGATAATCCCTGTTGGTATTGGCTCCCTCTACTATAGTGTGTGGGCGCACGGCCAACTGATCCGTATGGGAATCGCGCAGGGCTGTGTATGTGGTTACTACCGCAGATTACCGTCAGATACCAATGGTATCATAATCCCATGTGGGCACCTTTAAATTTAGGGAAAAGTGCAGGATTTTCAAGGGGGTTAATGAGATTCCTGAATGGGTTACCACAACAAGCACAGTAGGTAGTTCATGACTAAATACACCCAAATAGTCTTTTATAAATGGGTTATAAGTTAATATTACATATAACCTACCCCTGTAGTGGATTTCAATGGGAGGAACTGTAAGATTATAGCATTATAATTTTACAGTTCCAGGAGGAGAAGGAAACCAGGTGATAATAAATATAAAGGTATAAAAGGTATAAAAGTATTAAAGGTACTCGGCCTGCAGCCTCATGCTTTTATATGGTCAAGGAACTCCTCGGTGACATCTAATATCCTTATAATTTACAGTAGGGGGTGCATTATGCACTATATATTCTCTACTTGCCATTATTACCTCTGCCAATACAGATATCACCTTACTTCACTTAAGTCTAGCCATTTTACCTTCTGTTTTACTATCCTTACTGAAAAATTCTCCATTAATATTTCCCTTCGTTATCAGTAGTGTGTTTCATAGTCAGAGATCTGACTGCAGATCAGACAGAATTTGCTGAATATTGTGAATGTGTATGGATAGGTCCCAAAACTGACAAACAACCGTATCAGGCATAATAAAAATGATCCATTAAAGGCTCCATTTACTACAATAGAGGAAGTCAATAACTTTGGACCATGTAAGGTACACTGAACGATCATGCAACGATTGGTCATCTTTACATTTACTCAAACCTACATTGTACATACATAATTATTATTATTATTATTGTGGATTTATATAGCGCCAATATCTTCCATAGCACTTTACAATTACATGTATACATTCACATCAGAAGAGCTTACAATCTAAGCACATTTATTTGACACATACATCCTATCAGTATGTCTTTATGATTGTGCCCAGAGGAAACCCACGCAAGCACAGGGAGAACATACAAACTCCTTGCAGATGTGTCCAAGGGTGGAATTGTACTCAGGAACTTCAGCGCTGCAAGGCATCAGTGCTAACCACTGAGCCACCATGCTGCCCAACACATAATACACTACAATATATGGCAGCACGGTGGCTCAGTGGTTAGCACTGATGCCTTGCAGCGATGAGTTCGATCCCAGTCTCAGCAATCACCTCAGGCAGCTGCAGGGTTAATGTTGATACAAATCTCTATGCTGCTGTCAATCCCAGGGCAGACTGAATACTTTAAAAAAACAAACAAATGCTTCTCACTCACAGCTCAAATACCAGTGTAACAATATATATAACACTGTAACAATCTGTATAACAGTGTAACAATCAATATAACAGTATGTAACAATCTATATAACAGTATGTAACAATCTATAACAATGTAACAATCTGTATAACAGTGTAACAATCTATAACAGTGTAACAATCTATATAACAGTGTAACAATCTATATAACAGTATGTAACAACCTATATAACAGTGTAACAATCTATATAACAGTGTAACAATCTATATAACAGTGTAACAATCTATATAACAGTGTAACAATCTATATAACAGTGCAACAATCTATAACAATGTAACAATCTGTATAACAGTGTAACAATCTATATAACAGTGCAACAATCTATAACAGTGTAACAATCTATATAACAGTATGTAACAATCTATATAACAGTATGTAACAATCTGTATAACAGTGTAACAATCTATATAACAGTGTAACAATCTATATAACAATGTAACAATCTGTATAACAGTGTAACAATCTATATAACAGCATGTAACAATCTATATAACAGTATGTAACAATCTATATAACAGTGTAACAATCTATATAACAGTGTAACAATCTATAACAGTGTAACAATCTATATAACAGTGTAACAATCTATATAACAGTGTAACAATCTATAACAATGTAACAATCTGTATAACAGTGTAACAATCTATATAACAGTATGTAACAATCTATAACAATCTAACAATCTATATAACAGTGTAACAATCTATATAACAGTATGTAACAATCTATATAACAGTGTAACAATCTATATAACAGTGTAACAATCTGTATAACAGTGTAAGAATCTATAACAATGTAGCAATCTACATAACAGTGTAACAATCTATATAATAGTGTGTAGCAATCTATAACAATGTAACAATCTGTTTAACAGTGTAACAATCTATATAACAGTGTAACAATCTATATAACAGTGTAACAATCTATATAACAGTATGGACCAATCTGTTAACAATAAACAGTTGTAACAATCTATAACAGTGTAAAAATCTGTATAACATGTGTAACATCATATAACAATGTAACAATCTATATAACAGTTGTAACAATCTATATAACAGTGTAACAATCTATAACAGTGTACATCTATAACAATGTACAATCATCTTATAACAGTGTAACAATCTAGTATAACAGTGTAAACATCTTATAACAGTGAAATCTATAACAAAGCAATCTACATAACAGTGTAACAATATATAAGTGTGTAGCAATCTATAACAAGTGTAAACAATCGTTATATAACAGTTGTAAACAATCTAAAACAGTTGTAACAATCTATATAACAGTGTAACAATCTATATAACACGTGTACAATCTGTATAAAAAGTTGTAACGATTGTAACAATCTATATAACAGTGTAACAATCTATATAACAGTGTAACAATCTGTATAACAGTGTAAGAATCTATAACAATGTAGCAATCTACATAACAGTGTAACAATCTATATAATAGTGTGTAGCAATCTATAACAATGTAACAATCTGTATAACAGTGTAACAATCTATATAACAGTATGTAACAATCTATATAACAGTGTAACAATCTATAACAATGTAGCAATCTATATAACAGTGTAACAATCTATATAACAGTATGTAACAATCTATAACAATGTAACAATCTATATAACAGTGTAACAATCTTTATAACAGTATGTAACAATCTATAACAATGTAACAATCTATATAACAGTATAACAATCTGTATAACAGTATGTAACAATCTATATAACACTGTAACAATCTGTATAACAGTGTAACAATCTATATAACAGTGTAACAATCTATAACAGTGTAACAATCTATATAACAGTGTAACAATCTATATAACAGTGTAACAATCTGTATAACAGTGTAACAATCTATATAACAGTATGTAACAATCTATATAACAGTGTTACAATCTATAACAATGTAACAATCTATATAACAGTGTAACAATCTATATAACAGTGTAACAATCTGTATAACAGTGTAACAAGCTATATAACAGTGTAACAATCTGTATAACAGTGTAAGAATCTATAACAATGTAACAATCTATATAACAATGTAATTTACCGATAACAACCGTTATTTAGCGATATCGTTAAATACCGGTCGTTATCGGTAAATATCGGTCGTTATCGGTAAATACCAGTCGTTATCGGTAAATACCGGTCGTTATTGGTAAATAACGGTCGTTATCGGTAAACAACTGTCGTTATTTTACGATAACGATCGGTATTTTACGATAACGATACCGATCTTTTTATTTATACCGATTTATAAAAAAAAATAACGATCGGTATCGTAAAAAATAACGACCGTTATTTTCCGATAAAGACCGTTATTTTCCGATAACGACCGTTATTTTACGATAGCGATTGTTATTTTTACGATAACGATCTTTTATAAATAGGGCCCTTGGTCCCTAATGTTCCAGGCCGTGCCCTCCATTCCTTGCAAGGAAATCTTCTCCACAGACCCCCAACTAACACTGCTACCTCCTGTCTTAAACCATTCTCTCTTGCTGCTCCCTACATTTGGAACTCTCTCCCTCTCTCGTCTCGCCTGGTGACATCCATTCATACTTGCAAATCTAGACCTTTCTGAGCATCAGCAGAACAAATGATTGTTAGTCATCTTAAGCACTTTGTACCCATCCCCCACTTGTATCTGTATGTTCTCCCCCCCACATAGATTGTAAGCTCTTCGGGGCAGGAATCTCATTCCTATTGTGCTAAGGCTTGTTGCACTTATATCAATTTACATATAATTTATATATATGCTTTCTTAACTGATGTATGAAATTGTATTTAATTTAATTTTTATTGTGGCTTGCATTTATCCCCGTTTGTATACTCTGTATTTTATAATGTACAGCGCTGCGTACCCAAGTGGCGCTTTATAAATAAAATTATAAATACATACATAATGTTAAAGGGCAGGGAGGACCCCAACTTATGGAGTCTTTTCAGTGGCGTAACTAGGAATCACTGGGCCCCGCAGCAAAACTATCCCCTATCCGTGCTTCATCCAGTGGTTTTCTGGGAGGAGGCTACATCTGTTAAAGGGAAATTAAGAAGAAGGGGCCCCTTTGGCTCCCAGGCCCCTCTGCGGTTGCTCTCCCTGCTCCCCTCTAGTTACGCCCGAGTCTTTCCTACATTTCTCAACATGGACAATACATTGTGTTGTCTCACTGAGCCATAAAGTGCCCTAGATTAGGTAAAAGGCAATGAAGACTGGCACGAAGGGTTAACGTCCTACGCCGTGTTATTTCACTCAGGTGTTTTGATCCACACGCACACACCAGGAAGCCTTGGGAAAAAATATCACAGCACTGAACAGGGAGACGCTAGGCGGAGTCACATGGCTACTGCATGTGACAATGTGAGACACTTCCCGTCACACAGCTCGGCCTGCTGCAGAGACATGTGCAGGGGAAGGGTCACGAGGAGGGGAATGGTGACTGTTCAAAGTGACTTTGCAGGAAGCTGGGAGGGGCCTGGAACTGGAGAGCTAATAACACATATTTCTATCCAGAGAGGAAGAAAATAGAGGGTAAAGGGAGGAGCTGGAAACATGGGAAATCTACACTTAGATCAGTGATGTCCAACCTGTGTCCCTGCTAAACTGTTTTCTAATATATGGATGGCCGCAGGTTGGTCATCCCTGGCTTCATATTTACACAGTAAGGCTGGGAGAGGATGCTGGGAAGTAGAGTCCCCACATGGAAGGCATTCATGTTAATGTTTATAATGAAAACAGACATAGATGTGGGTTTATTATCTGACATGTTATAACTTGACCTGCTACACGGAGCCTTAGTTCTCCTTTAACTAGCCAGGAAAGGCGAACGGGATACATTCCATTATGTGTGCGCTCATCTTCCTTTTCAAATCAATGTGTTCTTTCTCTCACCCTATACCTACTTAGGCCAAGGTCACACTACAACGCACCAAATAGCGCACACAATCGCAAGCGATATCGCATGCGATTGTGTGCGCGATCCTAGTGCGTTTTGTGCATGCAATTTTGCCGCTTTCCGTTGTGGCAACGCATGCGTTAACGCACCAAAAATGGTGAACACACAATCACATGCGCATCAGAAATCGTGGGAATTTTCGCGTTTCCATTTTAGTGAAAATCACGGGCGCAATTGTAAGCGCAAAATGCGTGCGCAAACGCTCCTAAAACGCGCTAGTGTGGCCTAGCCCATCCTGTGTACTGAAATTGCTATGCAGGTTCCACTGCACCCCGCAGCTGGTCCACACTTTCCAATTGCCTTTGCCCCCCTATGTTACAGTTAATGCCAGATTTGCATATAGTTTACATTTTTAAGATTAACCAATCGGAAGTCTGATGAACAGCTTTCAGTCTGACTGATTGTGGGGGAATCCCAATTCCCAGTATCGTCGGATCGTGTATGTACGATGGGCCGGCGATCGTACAATCATTTCTTTTACTAGGCCATTTGAATTTTTTTTCAGATCATACAAACCTCTGATCGTACAAACTTACCCAGATTAACATTATTAAGGGCTAGGCCACACTGAAGCACTTTTAAGTGCAATCCGGTTTCACTTTTAAAAGCGCACACTAGAGTGGCCCAGAAGGAGGTTCATGACCGAATACATCCATGTGTTCTATTATATATGGATCATATAATATTATATATATTCTCTAATTGCCATGATTATCATCACAGTTGGCCAATACACATATTCCCTTTACTTTTGTTATAAAGTGTATACTTACTAAGGCTGTGTACACACAAACCAACAGATATCTCCTTGTATTGGTCGGTCGGGCTGAAAAACGTGAGGTGATTTGGGCAGTGGCAGTGAACGCTGTGGTCCATAGGAGACATTTACTGTGGCCGACCACTTTATAGCGGCGAAAGGTCAGGATGGAAACTTTGTCTGTGTGTCCCCAGCCTAACTTTCGGTTTTAGGCTGGGAACACATGGAGGGACTATTTGTGCATGTGCTCAGCCGGGACAAATGTCCGTCGGTTGTGGCAAATTCGGCTGCAGCAAACGATCAATCATGCGTTCCCATAGGGAAGCGCATGATCAATTGGAATTTACCGACACGTCCGATCGAACGCTCGTCCAATCTGAACAAACGAACAATCGAGGTCGGTCACGGCCAGCCGCTACACACCAGCAGATATTTTCAGCCGACTGTCCGAAAGTGCCGTGAATCGGACGAAAAATCAGCCAAAAATATCTGCTAGTGTGTACCCAGCCTTACTGATAAATCCACATTTGCTACTTTACCATGCATCAGTGGTTTTTAAAGTCACAGCTGTGACACTGACAGTGGATCTGACAGAATTTGCAGTTGAAACCGATAACATTGGACCATGTATGGACACATTAACCGATCATTCTTTATAAAGGATATATGGAACAATCAATCCTGTGTATATATAATATATACATAATACAATGGTGACAGTCGCTATACACCCACCTCTAGGATTTATTAATGTCCCTATTCCTGCTCACTAAGCTCCATCACAGTGCAGTAGGCACAGTAATTACTGTATGTACACACAGTCTCAGCAATCACCTCAGGAAGCTGCAGGGTTAATGTTGATGCAGTCTCTATACTTCTGTCAATCACAGGGCAGACTGGATACATTTTAAAAACAAAAGGGCTGCTCCTTATTCACAGCTCATTCAACAATGTAACAGTCTATGGGAACCAGGAGAAGTAGAACAGCAGACTGCACTGAGCAGGCAGTAAGGGGGGGATTCCAGGCACCAGGAACCCCCCCCCCCCAAACGCGCCCCTGTCAATAAAATCTTACAAATAATACATGGGGAAATGCCATAGCTAGATTTCACAGGGCCCCATAGCAAGATATTAGATTGGGCCCACCCAACATAAAAAGCAGTTTGGTGCAGTTTAACCAAATCCAGCCAAACAGCAGCATATTATTTATAGGGCATGTCCACCCTACTTCACGTTGTTCAACCCCACAAACTTCGTTTTCATTTTACTTAAACCTGGGGGATCTTTGAAAGGTAATTAGAAAGTAAAACAAAAATGGGGTTAGTGGGGCTGAACTTCGTGAGGTAACATTTTCTTAGAAGGGTGGACATGCCTGCAGGGGATCTTGATTAGTATACCTGCTTGATTCTTACCTGTTTTTGCCTTACGCTTGCATCTTTACAGGAAACCTTGCTTTACCAGGTTATTTCTTCCACCCGCTACTTGCTGCTATTTCTCTAGGACACTTTTAGGTATTTGTTTCCTGAGGACGCCCAGGGGGTGTATGGTTTTTAGTTTTAACTATGTATATATAGGGGGTGTTGTGTTTATGTACAGTTTCTTTTTTTTTATAGCACTTGATGTAATGAAAGTTATGTTTTAAATATATGGTTGGTTGGTTTTTTATGCACTAAGTTACTCTTATGGAAGTTCCCTGATCTAACAGGGGACATTATATTTCCCTAGTAAAGTCTGTTTTGAGTTCCTCTCCATTAGAGAGAGTCTAGTGGGTTTTTGCTCAGGATCAGAACTATATCTGATCCACCATTGTTTTTGATTACTTATCCAGTCACCCACTTATAATGTGAATTAGCATATAGGGGTTATATAGCTAAAACGCCCCTTTCTTCTACAAGTTTGCACGAAGTGACTGGTACATAACTTTTTTCATGGTGACTGGTACATAACTTTGTCCAAAGTAACTGATACATGAGTATGACCAATGTGACTGGTACATAACTTTGTCCAAAGTAACTGATACATGAGTATGCCCAATGTGACTGGTACATAACTTTGCCCAAAGTAACTGATACATGAGTATGCCCAATGTGACTGGTACATAACTTTTTTCATGGTGACTGGTACATAACTTTGTCCAAAGTAACTGATACATGAGTATGCCCAATGTGACTGGTACATATTGTCCCCAGTGTCTGGTAAATAGTGTTCCCCAAAGTTACAGACAGGAGAAACTGTAAGGGTGCCACTATGCGCGTTGCATTCCGTTTTGCGTACGTTTTGCAAATCCCGATATAATTTAAAATAGAATGGAAATCGCGAGAATCGGTTCCCACTGTATAATTTGCGTTATCAATCTATTTGGTCCATTTTTTATCTGCATGCGTGCATGACTTTTGGTCCGTGTCAGAGTCGCTCTGTAATAATAGTCTATGGGAACGCAAAAAAAACATGGACACACGGATTTTGATTTTTCAAAAACTGCACACGCACGCAAATGGACTGGTAACGTGGACACACACGGACAAATGCACATAAAAACAGACTGGAACGCGGACAAAATGTATTGTCCTAAACGCAACAGCAAAACGCAACACACGTAGTGGAACCTTGCCCTAAGTACAAGCCCAGGAAGCAGGGACAGAACAGAAGCCTCCAACTCTTCTGCTAAAGTAAAGCAGCTCTGAGTCTCACTCCCCCTCCCAGAGCTGCCGGTAATAGCAACATCTATGTATTATTTATTTCTGGTGCTGATTAGCAAGGTCAGCACCTGATACAGAAGTTCCAATGTTGCTATTACCGGCAGTGTAAATGCTTAGAGCTGCTTTACTTCAGCAGAAGTTCAAGCTGGAGATTGGGACAGGCAGTGGAAAAGCTTGAAGGACTCCCAAAACATTCGGTCCCTAGGATGCTCAAGCCCTGTACAGGAGTACATAATGTACTCTTCTGATGGCAGAGCTGTGCTCCAACCTCAAAGGAATAGTTCACTCCCAAAGTGAACTATTCCATTAATGCGTTGATTGAAGCCCGGGAGGTCAAGGAGCTATGCCTTACCTTCCGTTCTTTAATCAATAGCTCAGGATCCGGGAAGGAAGATTCAAGAAACTTACCTTTTGCTCGATCCACCACAGCTATAGTGACAGGTCCTGACTGCTTCTCAGTTCTGTACATATATAGTGCGCATGCGGGGATGGCGACAGTGGATCACGCAAAAGGTAGTGGAAGACCAGTGGTTCTCATGATGTCACAGCTTACAGTGCTAGCAAGAATAAACACCCTTTTAACTGCTGTAACTTTGGATAGACTGCAGTCAGAAACATGTTCAGGAAGTATGAGGTAGTAGTGGGCCCTTTATAATGAAATGCAACAAAATGTATGAGGACCACAGTTACTTTTAAAAAAACATTTTGGGTTTGGTCTTGCTTTGTTCAGCTATCCTGGTACCGTAAGTAAATTTAAAGGGTATGTCCACCGTGATTTTAAACTTTTATGTTTCCAGTTTAACTGAAGGACAGGAGGTAAATGCGATATGCCTTACCTCCTGTCCCTTAGTAAAACTTACAGAGTATCGCTCCACTGACAGTCTCCACCGCGTCCACGCATCTTGCAAAAGGACTGTGGATCTGTCAGGGAATGTCAGTGTAGTCGGAGGCTGTCAGCAGCGCTGGAGCAATACGTGGTAAGTTTCTTCTGCTCTCCTGTAAGTTTTACTGAAGGACAGGAGGTAAGGCATATCGCATTTACCTCCTGTCCTTCAGTTAAACTGGAAACATAAAAGTTTAAAATCACGGTGGACATACCCTTTAAACCTAGTGAGGTTTAGGTATTGGGGCCTTTAATGCAAGATCCTCGTTTTTACTATTTTAAATCTCTGTGCAAAGAACAGCAGCAGGTGGGAGGGAGGAAGTCCATTGCTCATACCAAAAACCTCTCAGAAGAACAGTTTAAATTGGAGGATTACACCAGGAAAAGGAGGTCTTCTCCCAGATTAGATTTATTTAGTTTAGGTTTTTAAATGTTGCAAAGGATTCTTCCCATCTGGACCAGTACTTAGCGGGACAGCCCCTGTGAGTAAATATGGCTTTCCTGTAGGGTCAGATTTTTTTTACTTGTGGGGGAACTGCTTGCATCCGTGTGAGTGTAAGTTGCTTTTTGGTGAAGATCATTTCTATCAGAAAAGTATTTATCAGCAGGTATATGGTCCATAATTCCCAAAAGTCTTAGGGTCTAGACCAGGGGTGCCCGACCTGAACCACCCTGGGGACATCTGTTTGCGGTCCATAGGAGACAGCACAATTGGCGCTGATTTACTGATATATCAGATCCCCAGTTGTCTGATATGGGCAACCGACTGGTCCCCACCGGCAATACCTTCACAGATTTCTCAGCCCAACCAACAAATGAATATATCGGATGTTTTGACCAAAAAATCTACTTGTGTGCACCCAGCCATACTCCAATCTATGTCAGGGCAATTGAAATTCCCCATGACCAGAACATGCTCCAAATCTGCAGTTTTCGCCAACTGTATATAGAGGTGAATTTCCACTTGGTTTGTAACAGACCCTCACAATTAGTTACCCACCTTCATTCTTCCCGTGCACTGCTCCACCCATATTGTTTCAGCCTTATCGATACTGTGCCGTATTTTATGAACGACAGTCAAGGTGCAATATCACTATTTTCTTTCCAACACAATTTTAGGATGTGTACACACATGAGATAATCTAACGTGCGTGAATGCTCCTATCGTGCATCATTGGGTAGCTGCGGAGGTAGAATTAAGGTCACTTTTTGTAACAATCAGTCCATTTAATGGCATCAACTGAATCTATTCAAACTGATTCCCTTTTTCACAATCAGAAATTATTTTTTTTTCAGACCTTATGATCGATTGCTGTTTGGACCCTTGGGTGGATTGAATGTAAGTTGATTTGTGTACAGCCACCATAGAAACAAATCGATTGGATACACTGAATAGACAATATACAGGAACATACTCATACCTCACACCAAATCCTACACCACAAAGTTAAATCAGTAAAGAACAAATATGACTGCAATTCAGGGCTACAGATTTCCTTTAGCAGCCAATCCTAATGACATAATATATAACTAATGTGTATGACCATGTGTATTAATTAAGCAATAGTGAACGCACATGAATACAAGCGGACAAACTATGGTTATTACATAAGAAGTCTGACTAATTCATTTGGATTAAAAGCCAAATTCCTGTTCTTTCTATTTCTTCTTTGTCCCTTTTATCTTTCTTATTTTTGGACTGTATCTCCTCCCACAGTTCTCCAGCTAGAGACACAAGATTCAGTACAGACGTGCGGGGCACATAGGAGAAAAGTGGTATTACCTAGCTAAGGAATATGTGGAAGTGTTACCAAATTGTCGTAGATTTTTAGGACAATTTTTGCCATTGACTATTATAGGTCCAATCCTCATGAACATTCCGAGGATTCATGGTCATATAATCAAATCTATCAAATCCAAATTGTTACTTTGTTAAAGGGCAAGTCCAGCCTTGAAATGAAAACTTATATAGAGGTAAATCACCCCCCAAAACCCTAAACCCTAAAGATGTTCTTCAAAGGTATGTCCCTTTTCCTTAAAATGCAGGTGCAGGGCTGAGTCCTGACACAAGGAATTGGCTCTTCTGTGCTGGGCCATATGTTGATGCAGTTGCTGTTTGGTCTCCCCCACATACAAATCAGAGCATTCTTCACTGCACTGCATATATGATGTCGCTTTTTTGTGTTTCCGTACTGGGTTATTATATGCCTAGGTTATTATATAAGATAGTAATTGAGGTTAAATAAAGACATCAAGTCCATCAAGTCCATCAAGTCCAAAAAAAGGGGGGGGGGATTATTTCCTGACTCCAAACGGCAATTGGAAAGTATCCCGGGATCAACCATCTATATGTATTAATACCAGTAATTCTCAATATTATATAGTATCCCTGTACCAACCAGAACTACAGTATATGTATTAATACCAGTAATTCTCAATATTATATAGTAACATAGTAACATAGTAATTAAGGTTGAATAAAGACATTCGTCCATCAAGTCCAACCTATTCACTTTTTTTTTTTTTTTTTTTTTTATTTATTTATTTTTTTAACCCTACCTAACAGTTGATCCAGAGGAAGGCAAAAAACCCCAGCTAAAAAAGGGGGGAAAAAATTCCTTCCTGACTCCAAACGGCAATCGGAAAGTATCCCTGGATCAACCAGATCTATATGCATTAATACCAGTAATTCTCAATATTTTTTAGTTTTAGAAACTTATCCAGGCCTTTTTTAAAGTTATTCAATGAACTTGCCATTACCACCTCTGCTGGAAGACAGTTCCACAGTTTCACCGTTCTCACTGTAAAGAAACCTCTCCTAACTTGAAGATGAAACTTCTTTTCTTCCAACCTTAAAGGATGTCCACGAGTCCTCTGATATGACCTATTAGTGAACAATGCACCAGAGAGTTCACTGTATGGGCCATTAATATATTTGTATAAGGTTATCATGTCCCCACGCAACCGCCGCTTCTCCAATGTAAACAGCCCTAACTTGTCTAATCTGCCTGCATATTCAAGCCCCTCCATTCCCCTTATTAATTTAGTTGCCCTTCTCTGAACTGCCTCAATTTCCAAGATGTCCCTTTTGTATATGGGATTCCAAAACTGAACCGCATATTCCAAATGTGGCCTTACCAGTGCCTTGTAAAGAGGGAGAATAATATTTTTCTCTCTTGATTCCATTCCCCTCTTTATACAAGACAATATCTTGCTAGCTCTAGCTGTTGCTACCTGCATTGTTGCTACAGTTAAGTCGTTTATCTACCAGAACCCCCAAATCTTTTTCCATTCAGATGCACTTAAACACAGAGTTATTTATGGTGTGGTGGCACAGGGATTATTAAATCCCAAATGCATCACCTTACATTTATCACTTGAATCTCATCTGCCATTCTGCGCCCATTTTGATAATCTATCTAGGTCTGCTTGCAGCACTTGCACATCATTGGAAGTTTCCAAAGCTCGCATAATTAGTGTCATCAGCAAACACAGAGACCTTGCTCTCAATGCCCCCTTCTAAGTCATTTATAACAGATTAAACAGAAGCGGCCCCAGTACAGAACCCTGAGAACTCCGCTTAAAACTTTAGCCCACATAGATGTAGCTCCATTAACCACCACTCTCTGTTTCGGTCCATAACCGTTCTCATCCATGACAATGTTTCTTCAAGGCCAACGTCCTCAGTTTATACATAGTCGCCTATGTGCACAGTATCAAGGCTTTTGCAAATCCAAATATACCACATCCACAGCTGTGCCTGAATCTAACTTCTTACTCACTTCTTCAAAAACCAATTAAATTTGTCTGGCATGATCTATTTCTCATAAATCCATGCTGACTACTACTAATAAGATAATCTCTGAGACAAAGTCAAGGATATGATCCCTTAACAAAGTTTCCATCACCTTCCCTACCACTGATGTAGGCTTACAGGTCTATAGTTACCAGGCTGTGAACGACTACCTTTTTTGAATATTGGTATTACATTGGCTTTTTTCCAATCCAGTGGCACATTCCCAGACAAAAGCGAATCTGAAAAGATGAGAACATGGTCTTGCTAGAACTGAACTAAGCTCTTTTAAAATCCTAGGATGCAATCCATCTGGTCCTGGCGCTTTATTTATTAACTTTGTCTAATTGATTCCGTACCATATCCTCTGTTATCCAATGTGAAAACTCTTCATTTCCTCCCTGCACATTGTTACAATCCCTACTGTAAGGATTCTCAACAGTAAAAACCGATGTAAAAAAACGGTTTTAGCAGATTAGCCTTTTCGGCATCCTCTACAACCACCTCAGCTCCATTATTAATGGTCCCACATTCTCAGTCCTCATTTTTTTACCATTTATATACTTAAAAACATCTTGGGGTTGGACTTGCTTTGTTCGGCAATCCGTGTTTCATTTCTATTTTAGCTAGTTTAATTGCTTTCTTGCACTCTTTATTACAACTTTTGAAGTCCCTGTAAGCCTGTTCTGTGCCTCTGCTTTCAAAATTTTAAAAGCCCTTTTCTTTTTTTCCATTTCCCTTTTTACCTGAGCATAAGCCATGCAGGAGTGGACCTAATTTTTTTACACTTGTTTCCTAAAGGTACCGATTTGGAAATGTTAAGTTTAATATCCCTTTAAAAGTGGTCCACATCTGCTCAGTATCTTACCTAGAAACAGTTCCCCAGTCTATGGCGAGAGCGATTCCTTTAAAGCATAAAATTAGCTTTCCTAAAGTTAAAAGTTTTGTTAGCCAGTGCACTTTAGTTTTCTGCAACCTATATTAATGAACACTATATCTGGTCACTATTCCCTAAGCTTCCCATTACCTTCATCTCCAAATGAACTCTGGGTTATTAGATATCACCAGATCCAACAACGCATTCTTTCTAGTAGGAACTTCTACCATCTGTGAAAGAAATAGCTCATATAGGAAATTTAAACTTATACCTTTTGAGGTGCTGGCAGTTCCATTACTCCAATCTATTTCAGGGTAGTTAAATCCCCATAACCAGAACATGCCCCATACCAGCAGCCTTCGCCAACTGCATATGGAGATTCATTTCCACCTCTTCCCCGGCATTTGCGGCTTATAACACACCCAACAATTAATTTACCTACCTTCTGCTTCCTGTACACAGTTCCACCCATAATGTTTCTGCCGCATCGTTTGCTCCCCCATCTATTCCATCTTTTAAATTTGGCTTCAATTCCTGTTTAACATACATACATACTCCTCCTCCTTCTTATTAACTCGGTCATGTCTAAATAAGGAGTACCCTTCAATATTACTGTCCAGTCGTGTGAATCATTAAGCCATGATTCTGCTATACCAATTACATCTACCTTTCCTTTAACGCTATTATTCAAGTTCGCCGGTTTTTTCCAGCCAGACTCCTTGCATGTAAACATACATTTTAGATTATCAATTGATTACTTCCATACGGTCGTACATGCCTCCTTATCCTCTATGCTCCCCTCCTCCTTCTCCTCCCTCCATTGTGTTACTAGCCCCCAATCCCTAACTTCTCTATCTACCCTGTGTAGTTAAACGTCCCTCCCCCCCCATACCTAGTTAAATCTCCTCCAACCCCCTAGCCATCTTCTCCCCAAAACAGTTGCACACCACCACCATTGAGGTGCAACCGTCACACTAAAGAGCCTGTAGCCCAACAGAAAAGTCAGCCCAGTTCTCTAAAAACCCAAACCCCATCTCCTTACACCACTCCCTTAGCCACGCATTTATACTCCTGAGCTCCCGTTGCCTCCCCGTAGCACGTGGCTGTGAGTATTTCTGAAATCACTACCCTGGAGGTCCTTGCTTTTAACTTGGCCCCTAATTCTCGGAAATCATTTTTAAGGACCTCACCTCCACCTCTAACTTTGTCATTGGCACCAATGTGAACCAAGACCGCCGGGTCACTCCCAGCCCACCCAATATAGTATCCCTGTACCAACCAGAACTACAGTATATGTATTAATACCAGTAATTCTCAATATTATATAGTATCCCTGTACCAACCAGAACTACAGTATATGATTAATACCAGTAATTTTCAATATTATATAGTATCCCCGTACAACCAGAACTACAGTATATGTATTAATACCAGTATATCTCAATATTATATAGTATCCCCGTACAACCAGAACTACGTATATAGTATTAATACCAGTAATCCTCAATATTATGTAGTTCCCTGTACCACCAGAACTCAATATATGTATTAATCCATGTAATTCTCATATTATATAGTATCCCTGTACCAACCAAATACAGTATATGTATTAATACCAGTAATTCTCAATATTATATAGTATCCCTGTACCAACCAGAACTACAGTATAGTATTAATACCAGTAATTCTCAATATTATATAGTATCCCTGTACCAACCCGAACTACAGTAATTATTAATCAGTAATTCTCAATATTATATAGTATCCTCTTACCAACCAGAACTACAGTTATGTATTAATACCAGTAATTCTCAATATTATAGTATCCCTGTACCAACCAGAACTCAGTATATGATTAATACCAGTAATTCTCAATATAATTAGTACCCCCGTACCAACCAGAACTACAGTATATGTATTAATACCAGTAATTCCAATATTATATAGTATCCCGTACCAACCAGAACTACATTATATGTATTAATACCAGTAATTCTCATATTATATAGTATCCCTGTACCAACCAGACTACAGTATATGTATTAATCCAGTAATTCTCAATATTATATAGTATCCCTGTACCACCAGAACTACAGTATATGTATTAATACCAGTAATTCTAATATTATATAGTATCCCCGTACCAACCAGAACTACAGTATATGTATTAATACCAGTAATTCTCAATATTTTATAGTATCCCTTACCAACCAGAACTACAGTATATGTATTAATACCATATTCTCATATTATATAGTATCCCTGTACCAACCAGAACTACAGTATGTATTAATACCAGATTCTCATAATATATAGTATTCCCATCCAACCAAATACAGTATATTTAAAATACCAGTATTCTCAATATTATATAGTATCCCTGTACCAACCAGAACTACAGTATATGTATTAATACCAGTAATTCTCAATATTATATAGTACCCTGTACCAACCAGAACTACAGTATATGTATTAATACCAGTATTCTCAATAATAATAGTATTCCCTACCAACCAGAACTACAGTATATGTTATTAATACCAGTAATTCAGTATTATATGTATCCCTGTACCAACCAGAACTACAGTATATTGTATAATACCAGTAATTCTCAATATTATATAGTATCCCTGTACCAACCAGAACTACAGTATATGTATTAATACCAGTAATTCTCAATATTTTATAGTATCCCCGTAACAAACCAGAACTACAGTATATGTTTATACCAGTATCTCAATATTAATAGTATCCCTCGTACCAACCAGAACTACAGTATATGTATTAATACCAGTAATCTCAATATTATTAGTATCCCGTACCAACCAGAACTACAGTATATGTATTAATACCAGTAATTCTCAATATTATATAGTATCCCGTACCAACCAAATACAGTAATGTATTAATACCAGTAATTCTCAATATATTATAGTACCCTGTACCAACCAGAACTACAGTATATGTATTAATACCAGTAATTCTCAATATTATATAGTATCCTGTACCAACCAGAACTACAGTATATGTATTAAACATAATTCTCAAATTATATAGTATCCCTGTACAAACAGAACTACAGTATATGTATAATACCAGTAATTCTCAATATATATGTATCCCTGTACCAACCAGAACTTCAGTATATGATTAATACCAGTAATTCTCAATATTATATAGTATCCCCGTAAAACAAGAACTACAGTATAGTATTAATACCAGTAATCTCAATATTATATAGTTCCCCGTCCAACCAGAACTACAGTAATGTATTATACCAGTAATTCTCAATATTATATAGTATCCCTGTACCAACCAGATACAGTATATGTATATACCAGTAATTCTCAATATTATATAGTATCCCTGTACCAACCAGAACTACAGTATATGTATTAATACCAGTAATTCTTAATATTATATAGTATCCCCGTACCAACCAGAACTACAGTTATGTATTAATACCAGTAATTCAATATTTATAGTATCCCCGTACCAACCAGACTACAGTAAGTATTAATACCAGTAATTCTCAATATTATAGTATCCCGTACCAACCAGAAACTCAGTAATGTATTAATACCAGCATTCTCAATAATATATAGTATCCCATACCAACCAACAGTACAGTATATGTATAATACCAGTATTCTCAATATTATATAGTATCCCTGTACCAACCAGAACTACAGTATATGTATTAATACCAGTTATTCTCAATATATATAGTATCCTGTACAACCAGAACTACAGTATTGTATTAATACCAGTTATTCTCAATATATATAGTATTCCCTACCACCAGAACTACAGTATATGTATTAATACCAGTAATTCTCATATATATAGTATCCCTGTACCAACCAGAACTACAGTATGTATAATACCAGTAATTCTATTATATAGTATCCCTGTACCAACCAGAACTACAGTATATGTATTAATACCAGTAATTCTCAATATTTGTAGTACCCTGTACCAACCAGAACTACAGTATATGTATTAATACCAGCCATTCTCAATAATATATAGTATTCCCATACCAACCATAAGTACAGTATATGTATAAATACCAGTAATTCTCAATATTATATAGTATCCCTGTACCAACCAGAACTACAGTATATGTATTAATACCAGTAATTCTCAATATTATATAGTATCCCTGTACCAACCAGAACTACAGTATATGTATTAATACCAGTAATTCTCAATATTATGTAGTATCCCTGTACCAACCAGAACTACAGTATATGTATTAATACCAGAAATTCACAATATTATATAGTATCCCTGTACCAACCAGAACTACAGTATATGTATTAATACCAGTCATTCTCAATAATATATAGTATTCCCATACCAACCAGAACTACAGTATATGTATAGATACCAGTAATTCTCAATATTATATAGTATCCCTGTACCAACCAGAACTACAGTATATGTATTAATACCAGTAATTCTCAATATTATATAGTATCCCTGTACCAACCAGAACTACAGTATATGTATTAATATCAGTAATTCTCAGTATTAAATAGTATCCCTGTACCAACCAGAACTACAGTATGTGTATTAATACCAGTAATTCTCAATATTATATAGTATCCCCGTACCAACCAGAACTACAGTATATGTATTAATACCAGTAATTCTCAGTAGTATTTACAGTTGGTGATAAAGGTAAGAAAGTTTTATTATTATTCTGCCATTTCCCCCCCGATGTGTATGTTCTATAGCTGGGAATTGTTTCCTTTGCATAAGAATCGGGCATCCTGCATTTCCAACAGTTTGGTATTTCTGTCTCTGCTTAATTAGCCATTTGAATCCTTTTTTTGTTTAGAATACTACTAGGGATAAAACATTTCTCATTATGTACATTACCGAGCACCTGCGTGTTAGTACTTCATGGGCTTTCAGAGACAGAGAAAAAAAAGATGCGCATTTGCAATAATTATGAACCACTAGGCTTTTAGTAAGATAATTTCCGTAATCTGCTAAAAAGCTCCATATTTCCTATAATCACTGCTGTGGCCTGATGTGGTGTGACACCTACAGCCAGGAAGATGAAACCGAACGATGACAGAATAAGAAGTAAAACATTGTAGATTATACTGGGATCTCAATTCTCTTAAGTAACCAAATGAGAACTGGTAATTGCTTTACTGTGATTTAAAAAACAATCATTTTCCAACTGATTGTGGGGGATCTCCATTTGTTTCTGTCTAGACTCTGGTGGAGATGCCTTAAGTAGCCGCTATCAGCCCAAGAAAAGTAAAAAAACCAAGTTACCCAATGTAGTATCAAGTTACTCTTAATTTATGGAGCCTGCACCATATATATAAACGCCTCCCTCCAGAAGGCTATGTAACTTAAAAACTTCTGGGTGGAGGTGTTTTCCCGGCGCCCCTTACCTATCTAATCTGATATATATGATAATAAGAAAAACCCTACTTTATTAGGAATCTCCACCCTCAAAATCAAATTTCACAAAATGTTATTTCAATGGTGGACATGCCCTTTAATTGTCTGTTTTGTTGGAGTCCAGAGTCTTGGCCTATCTATTCTCTAGTTACCTATTGCCGATAATAGGTTTATTTATGTTCAAGCTATGAACAAGCCTAAATGGCTGTGTAAGGTGATATTAAAATGGGGGTCAACTTTACCCAAATTCTATGCACAAGACCGTTATTTATCAGGAGTGGGCTTTCGTATATGACGGAGGCAGGGTGTTTTTGAACTACCACTCTAGGTAGAATGCAATAATAGGCTCCAGTGGTTCTTGAACTTAAACAGTATATTATTTATTAACAGAACAATATTATAAGTCATTGCAATTAGCAAAATAGAAGTGACATAGCATGGCACAGATATCACATATATACTCACAAGCCAGAGGGATCAGAAACAGCATAAATAACAATCAGCTTGTTAGTGCCACCCCAGCTCTCAGGTCACTGTAGTGGAATCTTCTACCCCTATGTCTGGCACTTTGTCCCTATTCTTGGGTGGTATACCCAGGACTCTAGTACTTCCTAAATCTCCTTGTTGGAGCTTAGGCTGCTCACTAGCTACCCTACTCCTATCTTTCACTCCTGGAATAATCTATAACAGAATCTAATCTCACATTAACTGGGCCTACCTGTTATCTAGTTCCCCTATCCTCTGGGGAAACTCCAGGAAGTCACAAAGAGGCTGAGCACATATACTTTTACACAGTGACCCCTGCTGGCCAAATCCTGTCAGAACAAGAAGACTAAAGGGTAACTAGTTTATAGTCCCCTACAGCTGGAACACGATAATCTGGGCTTCATGTCTACCGAGGGTGTAGGCTACTGCTGCAATGGAAGGCTATGGTTGTGCAAATAGTGATTCTTTTCAGATATATTTATACAAATTTATAAATGGACTTTAATTTCATTTACAGATTTCATATTGCTGATTATTTGCCTTCATAAATAACTCCTATACATGGAGTCACCTGTATGAGGATTGGGCATACTCAGTGAGTTTTACCCAGCGAGAGAGATGAAGTAACTGCAGGGGTTGGGGTAGTGAAAGATTGTGTTGATTTCCCACAGGTACTGGGTATCTTTCTTTTGTGCTTACAAAGGGGATTCAAGTGATACATGGTTTTAGTCAGTCATTTCTATGACATAACTCGGGTAAAGTCTGTAACCAATTTGAGAAATGGTGCCTTTATAGAAGAGATTTTAGCCCAGCTGCTAATAATGCATATGGTCCTGTTTACCTCCTGGGATCAGTCCGATTCCCATTTGTTTCTCCACTCTTGGGGTAAATTGGATGTGGCTTTAGATGGGATCTCAGTTTACATTCCTCTCGATTAACTCCTGGGAATCCTGTGTAGGACAAATACGGTAAGTAACCATGTAATAATGAGAAATGAGCTAATAGGAGAAGGCACACTCAGTAATAATAAGTACACTGGTACCTTGGTGGGTTGCATTTAAACAGTAATTAATGCATAAATAAATTACGTAGCCCCCAAAGACACAAGTGTAAAAAACATCTACTGTCTGTGAAATTGCTTGTCTAAAGGAATGTTTTAGAGTATATTCAACACAACAGGGTGGGAGCGAAATAGCGCCAGGAAGCACCTACATTGGCACTTTGTAGCCAAAATTACCGCACAATTGACGAAATATGGGTAATTGGCATTTTGCTTTACAGAGTGTTGGAAAAATGAGTAAGTATAGTATGTGATCCTCTTTTTATTTGCACTAACAATAGTTTTCTTAGTAGATTAGCTTTCGGGAGTTTCCTTTCTTCTTCAGATCTTAACATCATCTGGCAACATGCTACAAGTGCACTAATACGGCTACAATCTATTTAACTACCCAGTTTTGGTGAGCATTTATTAAGCCAATCTTTGCTGGTGTCTCTGTCCCAGTGGGACCCATCTGGCTTAATTGCATAGTTAGTGGGAGAAAGGTTCATCTCCATGTAATTGATTGATTTACAAAACATCCAATGATGTACAAGAAAACCTGTCCATGAACGATTCCTCAGTGGGAAGCTTCTTGAGGTTGGTACTTTCACTTTTTTACAACTTCAGCTTGTTATCCATCTCTGCAGAAAACAGTATCTTTACAACTTCTGCACTTGTCCTTAAAATTAAAAAAAGAGAGACAACGCTCCTTTCTTAAAACATTCTAATGTACATGCCGATAAATGCCGACCATGCTTTAAGTAAATACGCAATGATTTCATCATTTCTCTAGCTAACGTTACTTATTTTTAGAATTTGAAATCATTAAAAGCGTACGGAGCATTTCAGTGAAACGCGTTTACCTCCATAGCCCTGTAGTTTCATTGCTGCGTCTTGATTCATTGAGTCATTGCCCTTGATATATTTATGGACTCGCAAATAATTGGCGTTATGTTCTTCTTATTATTCTGAACAAGAAGTGCGATGATAAATCAGATCAGTATGTAGGCTGGTATGATTTAATAAGGATGAATGTTTAGAGGACAATAAGGTAACCTAGAGTACCTTTTGTCTGGGGCTTCTTGTTTCTCAAAGGTGAATGGAAGGGATGCAGGAGGGTCAAACATTGCAAGACTCTGCCAGTGGCCATCTCAAGGACATTTCAAGGACATGATGTCATTCTGTTTCTACCAGATTCATCAGCCTTGTGGAATGTAATTGAAGAACACAATTTAATAGAAGATAATGTGATCTACATGTGTTTTTTGTATTTTAACATACTGCACCATATTTATTCAGACAAATAGCATAAAGACAAAAAGACAGGTTGACCCTTTTTTGCACAATACAGATATATTTGATAGCACAACCATTGATTACATCATTGGGCATAATTTACATGGTATATTTAAAGGGCATGTCCAGCCTCCTGATCTAGAGACTTGAGTTTGTTGAGAGCTCGTTGAGCTTACAGAAGATGTAAAAACTGCCAGCAACGATTGGCAAGAATAACTTCATAGGAACAAAGGTGAATATCACGGTGATGGGGTTAGAGGGGTCCTTAACATAATCATCACTTGTGCGTGGGGGGTGGGCATGCCTTTTAAAGGATATTTCTCTAGTATTGTTATAGTTAAAAGTATTTTAGTATTTTTACTTTTAAGGACAACTATACTGTAAAAATTTACTTTTTAAAAATGAAAAGAAGCTGGGACAGGGAGTTAGGATAGATTAATCCCACCACCCGATATTGTTTAGGAACTACAGCAGATACAGTTTTCATCTGCCAGGTTAGTGCCATGGGCCTTCCTGTATTAATGACAGCGCTGAAGAACTCAGGAAGCCTGGCAAAAACAGTTTTATTCGTTCTGCCATTCCTCATCGAAATTATATTGGGAAGTAAAAAGTACCAACCCTATCTCCCTGCCCCAGGTACTTTTCATTTTAACTGTTTTTGAAAAAACTTTATACGTACCATAGTTCTCCTTTAAGTAGAATAAGCCTCCATTGTAAGCTATACTACATATATGCATGTGCATTTTCCAAAATCTTTGTAGACATTTGTCTAAAATGCAACTCCCAGAAACCCTATTAATTCCCTCTGGTTCAGTCAGAAATGTCAGTTTCACAATATTAGCAATATTAATTGGTTTGATTTCAGCCAATTTCACAGACACAATCATTCAAGGAATCATTTGGCTGTGTTAAAAAAAAAAGGAAAAGAAGAATGTGGATTAACTTGCCCTTTAATTCAGAAACCCTGTTTTCAGCCTTCCACGATTCCTTCAATAAGTTTTAACTTCCTGAACTTGATAAATGACCTGAATTAATTAGGTCAGATCAAGCCAACGAATAAAGACGGTTTAATTTTCTGGAAATTAATGAGATAATGAACATTTCTGTCCTTTTGTGATTAAACTGACTAGAGCTATAATAGCCCTAGAGCCCCATGTGTGTACTGGGACACATCAATTTAATGGGGTGCCATTTTTCAATTCTTTATTGATTATCCCACCCCACTGAACCCCAAAAATATCTGAGAAAAACAGCAGCAAAATAAAACAAGCACCTCAGGCAAAAATAAAACATTCACAGCCGAGAACGTGGAATTTATCCGCCTGGTTTGTTTTGGTGTCATGTGTGAAACTACATCTGTCTAATGTATCATAAAGACCTGAGTGGGAATGTTTAATAGACGTATTAATCACAGGCAACTCCAATGGGGCCTGGGCGTGTAAAATCTGACAGGGACCAGAGCCTATTTTTCCAGTAATGTAATAAGCTTATTATAATCACTGTACGACCCATTTGTAAGAGCTATTCAATGGATTGAGACAAAGCCCCGTTACACGCTCCACAGATTATACAACAGAGTCTTCAAAGCTGATTTTATTTTAGAATCATAAATGACAAGGGTTCATTTTCTCATTCTGCGTAAAGACAGAAATGTTTTTGTTTGTTTGTTAAAGGGGCACTATACTGAAAAAAATACTTTGCCTCATCTTAATCTATAATTGAATACATGCACTTACTCTGATTTGCGTGTGTTGCTGCATGCCTTCAATCCAGCACACATTTTGTTTAGGAGCAGTATCCCCCTCCCTCTTTTAACCACTCCCACTTCTATCCGACCTGACTTTTTTTACACAAACCAACTGTCAAGCCTGCACCCAGCATTCCAACTGTCAAAACTCTGTCACCATTCCAGCTACAGTAGAACTACTCACAGAAGAATAGTTTTTGAGAGCAAGGAACTTGATTGACAGCTGAAATATAAGAAGTTTTAGATTGGATATCTAAAGAAATAGGGGGCAGATCAACAAAAAAATTATACAGTGGTGGTTGGGAAGAATTATAGTTTCCAGCCAGTTATGGTCAATTTAAAATAACCTGTTTTTCGGTATAGATGCCCTTTAATAAACTAGGCCAAAACTAAGACCAGGGGAACTAAGACCAATCCATAGCATAAGGGTCATGTGTACGGGCATTACAACATTGTCAAATAAGCACAACATTCGTTGAATGAATTGCTGAACGACGAGCGAGCGGTGATTATTTCCTGAAATGGCCGTTGGTCGTGCATGTGCAGGCGGTTGGGCATTGGCCTCGTCTGTGGCGTCGGACTGGTGTACGAGGCTTAAACCTAGTTTTAGAGTCCAGGATTTCACCACTCTTTATTTTGTAAATAAACCTTTCGCAATACCTGATTTGTCTTGTTTTTTTCCCCCTTCTACAAGCTGTAGGCTCCAATACAGATTTATTACCCCTGCTAGACTCCAAGGAAAGTAGAAATACAGGTTTTCATTAAACCCAACATTATGTCCCCTGGTATTATTTTTTTTTCCAATATTTTTATGATATTCAGTTCCCAGCAGCACAAGGTTAGAACAGAAACAATTTTTGAGACTATAATTTTGATACCGATCTTTACGTCTATAAAAACAAAGTTACCAATTTTGTTCCTTGCGCCTCCCCGTACTTTCTGTCAATGTTTCATCCTATCCCTATTGGCATTTTACATCAGTCACCTGGTTGGTCAGAGGAAAAAAAAGCTCCATATTGTGTTTCCTTTTTTGTTCTGCGATGTTAAAGGTAAACAATATCAATACATTTGTTTTTTTTAAAATTAAAAGAATCTGGGAGTCGGCAGGGAAAAAGTTTTCAGCACTTTCAGTTTTTATCTGGCAAGTTAGTGTCATTGACTTTAATTCAGGATACAGTATGTACACTGGAAAATGTGTTTTTTTAAATTACCAGAAGCTATAATTCTTCCTAAGTATCACTGTACCATGCTTGTGAAGGTTCTCATCCATCCAGGTCATGGTATATCTGTAATATTCATTCATCCAGGTCATGGTATATCTGTAATATTCATTCATCCAGGTCATGGTATATCTGTAATATTCATCATCCAGGTCACGGTATATCTGTAATATTCATCCATCCAGGTCATGGTATATCTGTAATATTCATCCATCCAGGTCATGGTATATCTGTAATATTCATCCATCCAGGTCATGGTATATCTGTAATATTCATCCATCCAGGTCACGGTATATCTGAAATATTCATCCATCCAGGTCATGGTATATATGTAATATTCATCCATCCAGGTCACAGTATATCTGTAATATTCATTCATCCAGGTCATGGTATATCTGTAGTATTCATTCATCCAGGTCATGGTATATATGTAATATTCATCCATCCAGGTCACAGTATATCTGTAATATTCATTCATCCAGGTCATGGTATATCTGTAATATTCATTCATCCAGGTCACGGTATATCTGTAATATTCATTCCTCCAGGTCATGGTACATCTGTAATATTCATTCATATAGGTCACGGTATATCTGTAATATTCATCCTTCCAGGTCACGGCATATCTGTAATATATATTCATCCATCCAGGTCACGGTATATCTGTAGTATTCATTCATCCAGATCACGGTATATCTGTAGTATTCATTCATCCAGATCATGGTATATCTGTAGTATTCATTCATCCAGGTCATGGTATATCTGTAATATTCATGTATCCAGGTCATGGTATATCTGTAATATTCATCCATCCAGGTCATGGTATATCTGTAATATTCATGTATCCAGGTCATGGTATATCTGAAATATTCATCCATCCAGGTCATGGTATATATGTAATATTCATCCATCCAGGTCATGGTATATCTGTAATATTCATTAATCCAGGTCATGGTATATCTGTAATATTCATTCATCCAGGTCATGGTATATCTGTAATATTCATCCATCCAGGTCTTGGTATATCTGTAATATTCATTCATCCATGTCATGGTATATCTGTAATATTCATCCATCCAAGTCATGGTATATCTGTAATATTCATTCATCCAGGTCATGGTATATCTGTAACATTCATTCATCCAGGTCATGGTATATCTGTAACATTCATTCATCCAGGTCATGGTATATCTGTAATATTCATCCATCCAGGTCATGGTATATCTGTAATATTCATGTACCCAGGTCATGGTATATCTGTAATATTCATTCATCCAGGTCATGGTATATCTGTAATATTCATCCATCCAGGTCACGGTATATCTGTAATATTCATTCATCCAGGTCATGGTATATCTGTAATATTCGTTCATCCAGGTCATGGTATATCTGTTATATTCATCCATCCAGGTCATGGTATATCTGTAATATTCATCCATCCAGGTCATGGCCTATCTGTAATATTCATTCATCCAGGTCATGGTATATCTGTTGTATTCCGTTAGATCAACAGGACTTAAAGGTTAGTTCTTGAAGACGTTCCACTAGTTATCCCACTGGCGTTCTCAATCCAGAATGACTTGTACAAGAATCTGTTGGCAAAAAATATCCTGGAAAGTCCCAATTAGCATATCACAGCCAGGTGTTAGGGACCTTCTGAAAGCAAGGTGTGGATGCATTGAGGCTAAGAGGTGTTATGCTATGGTGACCTGGCCAATAATAAGACTTATAAGGCTTTAACAAGGGATCCCACCAACTGCTACTAGAAAAAGGTCATAGACTTAATTCAACAGCTTCCCAAGATACATAAGGAAGGGGCCCCACTAAGACAGCAGTATAAACTCTCTAGCATACAAGGGGGGAAATATCTAGCCATTGGTTTATAAGTTCTAAGAATCTGGAAGTAGAGGTTTACAGAAAACCAACACACACAGACCAGTATTTGATGTTTGACTCCCACAAGGCTGGGTACACAAGGTAAGATATTTTCGTCTGCCCGATTGTGCTGTGTATTGGTTGGTCAGCCAAAAAATATCTTACCTTGTGTGCGAGGTCACCCGTTCAGCCTGTTCGGATCGTTAGTAAATCATGGCCGATCGTGCAGTTCCCTATGGGACCACACGATTGGTCGTATGAACTTTTGTCCGCAGCCACTATTGTCACGACCGACATTTGTCAAATTATTTCCCTGAGTGTACCCAGATTTATTTTTGTCAAAAGAAGTAGAAGGAAAGAAAAGAACACAAATACCAACAGTGAAGGGGAAAAGCAAGACAGGAGGAAGAACATGGTCATCCCATATGTAGCAGGGGTCTCTGAGAAATTAAGAAGAATTTTCAAAAAACATCGTATCCCTGTCTGCTTTAAACCGAACAACACACTGAGGCAGCAATTGGTACATCCGAAAGTCTCCAAAATACAAAATGGAGAGAAGGACACTATGTAAATGTCCAATTCTTCATTATCAAAACATACAACATCTTAGGGGCTCAGCGACCCCCTTTCTCAGGTAACAGTTTGCATGACCGATTGTGGGGTCCCATAGGGAATGAATTAAGAGGGGATTAAAACCCAGTGGCACTACATCATGCCAAAAAAGAGACATCCAATTAGCTCCTTCAAAGTAATGGTAATTGACTTAGTTAAGATATCGAAAAGAGGAGGTGATAGGGCCAACCTGCCTATTATGTAGGGAAGTTGAATAGATTTATAGGCTTAATACAATTGTACCAAAGGGGCTAATCACACAGTTTTCCTTTATATGCTTTTTATGATGAAATAATTATCAGTCAGATGTATGTATGTAAACTTTGGATTGTACTGTTGTAAAATAGGTTTTTTTAAATAATATAGTTTTTAAAATGGTTTATTAATGCACTTTATTAAAGTCAATGCCCCTAATGCACTTTATAAAGAGAATGCACTTAATGCACTTTATAAAGAGAATGCACCTGATGCACCTTATAAAGAGAATGCCCCTAATGCACTTTATAAAGAGAATGCACCTGATGCACTTTATAAAGAGAATGCACCTAATGCATTTTATAAAGAGACTGGGCCCTAATGCCCTTTATAAGAGAATGCCCCTGATGCACTTTATAAAGAGAATGCACCTATGCCTTTATAAAAAGGACTGTGCCCCTAATGCACTTTATAAAGAGAATGCACCTTAGCACTTTATAAGAGAATGCACCTATGCACTTTATAAAGAATGCACCTGATGCACTTTATAAAGAGAATGCACCTAATGCACTTATATAAGAGAATGCACCTGTGCACTTTATAGAGAATGCACCTATGCATTTTATAAGAGATGCACCTATGCACTTTATAAAGAGAATGCACCTGATGCACTTTATAAAGAGAATGCACCTAATGCATTTTATAAGAGAATGCACCTAATCTCTACCCCTGTGTAGTTAAACGTTACCTCCCCCCATTACTCTATTAAAATCTCATCCAACCCCCGAGCCATCTTATCACCAAAAACAGTTGACCACCACCCATTGGAGGTGGCAATCCGTCACTACCTAAAGAGGCCGATAGCCAACAGCAAATGTCCAGCCCAGTTCTCTAAAACCCAAACCCCATCTCCTTACCACCACTCCCTTAGCCACGCCATTAGACTCATGAGCTCCCGTTGCCTCCCTAGACGTAGCACCGTGCTGCGGATAGTATTTCTGAAATCACTACCCTGGAGGTCTTGCTTTAAATTGGCCCCAATTCTCGGAAATCATTTTTTTAAGGAACCTCACCTCCACCTCTAACCTTTGTCATGGGCACCATTGACCAAGGACCGCGGGTCACGACCAGCCCCACCCAATATTATCCCTGATACCAACCAGAAACTTACAGTACTATGTATTAAATACCAGTAATTCAAATATATTATAGTTATCCCCGTGTACCAACCAGAACTACAGTATCGTGTATTACAACCAGATATTCTATTATTTATAGTAGTCACTGTAACCAACCAGAACTACAGTATAGTATTCAAATACAAGTAATTCTCAATATTATAGTAGACCCTGTACCAACCATTTTGAACTACAGTATATGTATTAATCCGTATTCTCAAGATTTTAGATAGTATCCATGTAACCCACCAGAGAACACAGTATATGTATTAATCAACAGTAATTCTCATATATATATGTATCCCCTGTACCAACCGAAGAACTACAGTTAGATTGTTAAAACCCTAAGTAATTCTCATTATTATATAGTATCCCTGTACCAACCGAGAACTACAGTAATTGTATAATACCAGTAATTCAAATAGATAGTATCCTGTACCAACCAGACTACAAGTATATGTAATAATCAGTAATTCCTCAATATATATGTTATAGTATCCCTGTACCAAACCGAACTACCCGTATAGGTATTAATACCAGTAATCTCAATTATATAAGTTTACCCTTGTACCAACCAGAACTACAGTATATGTATAATATCAGTAATCTCAATATTATATATAGATCACTTTACCAACCAGAACTACAGTATAGTATTAATACCAGTAATTCTCAATTATATTAGTATCCCTTGTACCAAACCAGAACAAGTATATGTATAATACCAGTATTCTCAATATTATTAGGATCCCTGTAAACAACAGATCTACAGTTAGTATTTAATACCAGTATTTCCAATATATATAGTATCCCTGTAACCAACCAGATCTACAGGGTAGATGTAGTTTTTTATACCAGTAAATTCAATATTATATAGTATCCCTGTACCAACCAGAACGATAAGTATATGTATTAATACCAGTCAATTCTCAATTATATAGTATCCCGGTACCCAACCAGAACCTACGTATATGTATTACTCAGGTAATTCTGAAGATATATAGTATCCCTGTACCAACCAGAACTACAGTATATGATTAATACTCAGTAATCTCAATATTTTTTGTTTTAGAAACTTATCCCAGGCCTTTTTTAAAGCTATTTAATGAACCTGCCCATTACCACTTCTGCTGGAAGACGTTCCACGGTTTCACTGTTCTCACTGTAAAGAAACCTCTCCTAACTTGAAAAAAACTCTTTTCTTTCAACCTAAAGACGTCCACGAGTCCTCTGAATGACCTATTAGTGAACAATGCACCGAGAGTTCATTGTATGGCGCCATTAATATTTGGTATAAGGTATGCATATTAGCCCTCACTTGTCTAATCTGCCTGCATATTCAAGCCCCTCCATTCCCCTGATTAATTTAGTTGCCACTTCTCTGAACTGCTTTCCATTTCCAAATGTCCCTTTTGTATTGGGATTCAAAATGCATGCATATTAAAATGAGGCCTTACCAGTGCCTTGAAAAGGGAGTAATAATTATCTTTCTACTCTTGATCTCATTCCCCTCTTGTATACAAGACAATTATCTTGCTAGCGTTTTTCTACCTGGCATTGTTGCTACATTAAAGCTGTTATCTACCAGAACCCCCAAATCTTTTTCCATATCAGATGCACTTAACACAGAAGTTATTTATGGTGTAGGTGGCACAGGGATTATTAAATCCCAAATGCATCACCTTACATTATCAAAATTGAATCTCATACTGCCATATGCTGCCCATTTTGAAAATCTATCTAGGTCTGCTTGCAAAACTGCACATCATTGAAGTTTCCAAATGTCTCTGCAAGTTAGGGGTAACATCGCAAACACAGAGACCTTGCTCTCAATGCCCTTTTAAAGTAATTTATAAAACAGATTAAACAGAATCGGCCCCAGTACAGAACCCTGAGGCAACTCCATTAAACTTTAGCCACAAATAGATGTATGCTCCATTCACCCACTCTCTGTTTGCGAGTCCAAAACCATTTCTCTATCCATGAACAAATGTTTTCTTCAAGGCCACAGTCCTCAGTTTATACATTAGTCACCTATGTGGCACACAGTATCAAAGGCTTTTGCAAAATCCAATATTACCACATCCACGCTGTGGCCTGAATCTAACTTCTTACTCAGCTTCTTCATAAAAACCAATGTAAATTTGTCTCGGCTCATGATCTATTTACTCATTAACATCCATGCTGACTACTACTAATACAGATAAATCTTGGGGCAAAGTTGCAAATCAAGGATTATGATCATCTAACAACTTTCCATCACCTTCCCTACACTGATGTTAGGCTTACAGGTTATAGTTACCAGGCTTGAAGAGCTACCTTTGTTGGCATTTTTTCTCTATAGTGGGTATTAACATTGGATTTTTCGCAATCCAGGGCCCATCCCCAGACCAAAGTCGATCTGAAAGTATAGAACAGGGTCTAGATAGATCACTGCTGTTTTTAAATTACATCCCGGCATGTGTCCTCCAGGTCCGGGATTTTTTATATTAGATCCAACTCTTGTACTCTTCTCTTCCTCGCTGCGACCGTCTTCTGCAATAAGAAGGCTCCGTCGTAGCGTCCATGATGGCTGAATACGCATGGCTTTCTGATCTGTATATTATTAAATCCCTGGCTGTGGACATTGGGGGACCCGTGCCAGGATAGTAAAAAATACATGTTGTAGGCAATTACCTTTTTGAAGCCTCTAAAGCATCTAGCCTATTTTAATGGTTCCCACAAGTGTCCAATCTGACATTTATATAGTGTTACGTCTTATTCTTTCATTTTAGTAGTTAAGTGGGTCACTCTGCTCGTCTTTACCTAACAAGTTCTCTCCCGTTAAGGGCTTTGTTCCTACACGATCAAAATTTTAGCCTTCTTTCCTAAAGTTCTAACCAGTTGTAACCCAGTGCACTTTAGTTTTTTGCAACCTATATTAAATGACACGTATACCTGGTCACTATTCCCATATTTAAATGACACTATCTCATGGTGCACGGTCCCTAAGCTATCCCATTACCTTCATCTCCAAAATGAGCTCAGGGGTATTAGATATCCACTAGATCCAACAACGCATTTCTATCTAGTAGGAACTTCTACTATCTGTGAAAGAAAATGGCTCATATAGGAAATTTAAGAACGTTTATACCTTTGAGGTGCTGGCGTTCCTTACTCCAATCTATGTCATGTGGTAGTTAAAATCTCCACATAACCAAAACATGCCCATACAAGCAGCCCTCGCAAATGCTATGGAGAAGTATTTTGGGATGTACCAATTGGCTGCCTCAGTGGTTGTTTGGTTCAAGCAGACAGGGATGCGGATGTTTTTGAAAATTATCCTTCCCATTTCTCAGAGACCCCTGTACATATGTCGATGACCAGTTCTCTCTGTCTTGCTTCCCCCTTACACTTTTGGATTTTATTAGTATAGTATAGTTATAGTTAGTAGTTGAGGTTGACATAAAGAATACGTCATCCAGGTCCAACCCAGCTAGCAATATCCTCTTGTCTTGCCTAACTGTTGATCCATGAAGTAAAAAAAAACACCAAATTTATGAAGGCGGAACAAAATTCCTTACATGACACATAGTGGCAATCGGAAATTCTCCTGGATCAAACTGTACTTTAGCATTACTATAGCAGTAAACTGTAAACATCCTTGTTTGCAGAAACTCACCCAGCTTTTTTTTGAAACTGACCAAGAAACCTTGCCATAACAACGTCCAATGGAATGCCAGTGCAACAGCATAGAGCTAGGCAAGATATTGTCTGGTATAAAGAGGGAATGGAATCAAGAGAGAAAAATATATTCACTCCTCTTTACAAGGCACTGGTAAGGCACATTTGGAATATGCGGTTCAGTTTGGGGAATCCCTATACAAAAAGGGACCTATCTGGCAAATTAGGCAGTTCAGAGAAGGGCAAACTTAAATAATAAGGGGAATGGAGGGGGCGCTGTGATATGCGCAGATTCAGACAAGTTAGGGCGTGTTTACATTGGAGAAGCGGCGGGCTTGGTGGGCACATGCTAACCGTATACAAATATATTAAGGGCCCATACAGTGAACTCTCTGTGGCATGTTCACTAATAGGTCATATCAAGAGACTCGTGGAATCCTTTAACGGTTGGAAAGAAAAGAAGTTTCATCTTCAAGTGAGGAGAGGTTTCTTACAGTGAAGAACGATGATGGGAAACTGTGCGAAGACCTGTCTGCCAGCAGAGGTGGGGTCAATGGCAATTCATTGAATAAATTTAAAAAGGCCGGGTAAGTTCTAAACTAAAAAAATATCGAGAATTAATGGATGAGGCATATAGATCTTGGTTGATCCAGGGATATCTTTCGATTGCGGTTTGGAGTCAGGAAGGAATTATTTTCCCCCTTTTTTTAGACGGGGGTTTTTTGCCTTCCTCTGGATCAAACTTTAGGTAGGGTTTATAAAAAAAAAAAAAAAAAAAGATAGGTGGGACTGATGGACGAATGGTCTTTATTCCAACCTTAATTTACTATGTTACTATGTATGTTTACAGTTCCATAGCTTTACCGTTCTCAGAGTTGAAAAAACCTTTACGAAGCCTAAACCTTTTTTCTTCAAGTCTAAGGGCTTGTCTACGTATCCTGACATGCTCTATTGGTGAAAACCAATGTCCCAGATAGTTATTGTATGAGCCCATTAATTATTTATACACAGTAATCATATTCCACACAAGTGCCTTTTCTCTAGCGTAACATAATTGTACCTTTCCAGTCTCTCTTCATATTCAAGCTCCCCAATCCCCTTATTATTTAGTTTGCCCTTCTTGAACCCTTTCCATTTCAAAGATTCCCAAATTGGCACTGCATATTCCAAATGAGGAATACATGTTTGTAATCTGTCTAGTCCCCCTGCAACGAATGCCACATCCTCTGAAGTTTTTAATGGTCGACAAAGTTGTGTTTCGTCAGCAAACACAGAAACCTGCTGACAATACCCACTTCCAAATCATTAATAAATGATAATAATTAGAGAAGTGGCTCTAACACAGAACCATGTGGCACTCCACTTAGCACTTTTAGTCCATAATGATGAAGCCCAATTAACAACTACTCTCTGCATCCTATTCATTGAACCAATTTTCTATCCATGTACAAATGTGCTACCCAGACAACAGACCTTAGCTTATACATTAGTCGCCTATGGGGGACTGTTACAAAGCCTTTGCAAAATCCAACGTAAAACTAATCTACTGCATGCCAGAGTCTACATTTCTATCTTACTTCCTCATAAAAAGCCAAGCAAGTTAGTTTGACAAGATCTATTCCTCCTAATCCATGCTGGTTACTACTTATAATATCAGTCCTTGAAACATACTTTAGAATATGTTCCCTTATTAAACTTTCCAGTACCTTCCCCACCACTGAAGTTAAAACTTACAGGCCTGAATTACCGGCTGGAGTATGACTACCCTTTTTGAATATTGGAATAAACATCAGCTCCTTTTTCCAATCCAGAGGCACACATCCGGGCAATGAGGGAATCTGCAAAAATAGAAACAATGACCTAGTAAAACTGAACTTAGCTCCTTAAGTACCCGAGGATGTATTTTATCCGGTCCAGGAGATTATTAATATTAACCTTATTTAGTTCTTTCGTACCTTATCTCAGTTAACCAAAGTGCAACTTGAATCTTTTATACCATTATTGCTAGATACTCTATGATATCTGTACTTGGATCTTCATAGTGTATACAGCGGGGGAAAAAATATTCAAGACTTGCTTTATCGCCATCCTCCTAAACTAACTTATCCCACATTAATTAGATGTGTGCCACATTCTCAGTCTCATCTTCTTACTATTAATGTACATAAAAAAAAAATTCGGCTTAGTGGTGCTTTGTTCAGCTATCTACTTCATTATTATTTTTAGCTAGTTTGATTGCTTTCTTATTACTTATACTTGTTACAGTTTTTATAATCCCCACAAAGGCCCTTTTCCGTTCCCTCTGACTTAAAGGTTTTTTAAATGCCTTTTTTCCTTTCCATTTGCTCTTTACATCAGCCACATGGGCACAGATTTATTTTTTTACATTTATTCCCAAGGGTATACATTTAGAATGCTTAAAATGCCTTAAACACAGTCCACAGTTGGGTAGCGGTTTAAAAAGGTATTCAACCTCCAAAACTATGTTACTATGTTATTATACAGACATTATGGGTAGGGTATAAAGGTTGAACTAGATGGACGTATGTCTTTATTCAACCTCCAATACTATGTTATGTTAAATGTTAGACAGACCTATGGGTAGGGTTTAAAAGTGGTGGACTAGATGGACGTATGTCTTTATTCAACCTCCAAAACGATGTTACTATGTAACTTATACAGACATTTAGGTAGGGTATAAAGGTTGAACTAGATGGACGTATGTCTTTTATACACCTCCAATACTATGTTACTATGTAACTGTTAGACAGACATATGGGTAGGGTAAAAGGTTGGACTAGATGGACGTATGTCTTTATAACAACCTCCATACTATGTTACTATGTAATGTTAGACAGACATTATGGTAGGGTAAAAAGGTTGGACTAGATGGACTAGTCTTTATACACCTCCAATACTATGTTATTATGTAACTGTTATACAGACATTATGGGTAGGGTATAAAGGTTGGAGCTAGATGGACGTATATCTTTATACAACCTCCAATACTATGTTATTATGTAACTTTATACAGACATTATGGGTAGGGTATAAGGTTATTGATAGATGGACGTATGTCTTTATACATCCTCCAATACTATGTTACTATGTAACTTATACAGACATTATAGGTAGGGTATAAAGGTTGAACTAGATGGACGTATGTCTTTATTCAACCTCCAATACTATGTTACTATGTAAATGTTAGACAGACCTTATGGGTAGGGTAAAAAGGTTGGACTAGATGGACGTATGTCTTTATTCAACCTCCAAAACGATGTTACTATGTAACTTATACAGACATTATAGGTAGGGTATAAAGGTTGAACTAGATGGACGTATGTCTTTATTCAACCTCCAATACTATGTTACTATGTAACTGTTAGACAGACATTATGGGTAGGGTTAAAAGGTTGGACTAGATGGACGTATGTCTTTATACAACCTCCAATACTATGTTACTATGTAACTGTTAGACAGACATTATGGGTAGGGTAAAAAGGTTGGACTAGATGGACGTATGTCTTTATACACCTCCAATACTATGTTATTATGTAACTGTTATACAGACATTATGGGTAGGGTATAAAGGTTGGACTAGATGGACGTATATCTTTATACAACCTCCAATACTATGTTATTATGTAACTGTTATACAGACATTATGGGTAGGGTATAAAGGTTAGACTAGATGGACGTATGTCTTTATACATCCTCCAATACTATGTTATTACCGTATATACTCGAGTATAAACCGAGTTTTTCAGGCTGAAAAATCAGCCTGAAAACTCGGACTCGGTTTATACTCGAGTCAACACTTACCTGGGCATTCGGCAGCCGCGCGATCCTTTTTGCACTGGCGCGCCGGCTGACGTCACTGCCCGGCGCCAAGCCCGGCGTCGCGGCAGTGACGTCAGCCGGCGCGCCGGTACAGGAATGGGCGCGCGGCTGCCGGATGCCGATACCGTACCTGCCAGGATGGATGGAGGAAGAGCCCACAGATAGAAGAAGAAGAGTCGTCCACAGGAGAAGAGTCCAGGAGAAGAGTCCACAGGGAGAAGAGTCCACAGGGAGAAGAGTCCACGGGGAGAAGAGAAGAGTCCACCGGAGTCCACAGGGAGAAGAGCCCACAGGTACAAACTGAACTGAGGGGAGAGGGGGATTCAAGATGTTTGGGAAACTACAACTCCCCGATGCTTTATTAGCTGGGAGTTGTAGTTTCCAAACATCTTAATGCCAAGTGAGGGTGGCATTCAAGATGTTTGGAAACTACAACTCCCAGCTAATTAAAGCATGCTGGGGAGTTGTAGTTTCCAAACATCTTGAATGCCACCCTCACTGGCATTCAAGATGTTTGGAAACTACAACTCCAGCATGCTTTCTTATTAGGGGAGTTGCCGTCCATCTAGTCCAACCTTTATACCCTACCCATAATGTCTGTATAAAAGTTACATACCGTATATACTCGAGTATAAACCAACCCGAGTATAAACCGAGGTACCCAATTTCAGCTAAAAATCCTAATAAAGTTATTGACCCGAGTATAAACCGAGGGTAGAAACTTGGCATTCAAGATGTTTGGAAACTACAACTCCCAGCTAATAAAGCATGCTGGGAGTTGTAGTTCCCAAACATCTTGAATGCCCCCCTCCCGTTACTATTGTAATGTTAGACAGACCTTATGGGTAGGGTAAAAAGGTTGGACTAGATGACGTAATGTCTTATTCAACCTCCAAACGAATGTACTATGTAACTTATACAGACATTATAGGTAGGTATAAAGGTTGAACTAGATGGACGTATGTCTTTATTCAACCTCCAATACTATGTTACTTGTAACGTGTTAGAACAGGGACGTATGGTAGGGTAAAAAGGTTGGGACTAGATGGACGTATGTCTTTATACACCTCCCAATACTATTTACTAATGTAAACTGTTAGGACAACTTATGATGGGGAGGGTAAAAAGGTTGGACTAGATGGACGTATGTCTGTATAACCCACCTCCATACTATGTTATTTATGGATAGGTTATACAGACATTTTATGGGTGTAGGGTTAAAGTTGGACAGAATGGAGTATATCTTTATACAACACTCCATACTAGTTATTATGTAATGTATACAGGACATTATGGTGACAATAGGGTTAAATAAGGTTAACTAGATGGACGTATGGTCTTAATAATCCTCCAATACTATTTTACATGAATACCTTATATCAGACAGTTATAGGGTATGGTAGGTATATAAAGGAGTTGAACTAGATGGCGTATGTCTTTATCTTCAACCTCCAATACTGATGTTACATATGTAATGTTAGACAGACATATGGGTAGGGTAAAAAGGTGGGACTAGATGGAACGTATGTTCTTTATTCAACCTCCAAACGATGTTACTAGTAACTTATTACAGACATTAAGGTAGGGGTATAAAGGTTGAACTAGAGGAAGTAGTGCTTTATTCAACCTCCCATACTATGGTTACTAATGTAACTGTAACAGACATTATGGGTAGGGTTAAAAAGGTTGGACTAGATGGATTATTGTCTTATACAACTCCAATACTATGTACTATGTACGTTAGACAGTACATTATGGGTAGGGTAAAAAGGTTGGACTAGATGGACGTATGCTTTATACACCTCCAATACTATGTTATTATGTAACTGTTATACAGACTTAGGGGGTAGGTTAAAAGGTTGGAACAAGATGACGTATAATCTTATACACCATCCCAATACTATGTTATTTATGTACTGTTATACAGACATGATGTGGTCAGGGATAAAGGTTATACTAGAATGGACGTATGCTTGATACATCCTCCAACTATGTATTACTTAGATATACTCGAGTATAAACCGAGTTTTTCAGGCTGAAAATCAGCCTTGAAAACCGGACTCGGTTTACTACTCGAGGTCAACATTACCTGGGCATTCCGGCAGCCGCGCGATCCTTTTTTCTGCACTGGCGCGCCCGGCCTGACGATGCCTGCCAGGCGCCAACCTCGGCGCATGACGTCAGCAGTGCAGTGTACGTCAGCCGGCGCGCCGGTACAGAATGGGCGCGCGGCTGCCGGAAGCCGATACCGTACCTGCCGGATTGGATGAGGGAAGAGCCCACAGATAGAAGAAAGAATGTCTCCACACAGTGAGAAGAGTCAGGAGAAGAGTCCACAGTGAGAAGAGTCCAGGAGAAGAGTCCACAGGAGAGCAGAGTCCCCAGGGAAGAGTCACGGGGAGAAGAGAGAGTACCACAGGGTCCACGGGAGAAGAGTCCACAGGGAAGAGCCACAGTACAAACTGAATGAGGGGGAGGGGCTTCAAGATGTTTGGGAACTACAATCCCAGCATTACTTTATTAGATGGAGTTGTAGTTTCCAAACATCTTGAATGCCAAGTAGGGTGTGACATTCAAGATGTTTGTAAACTACAAACTACAACCCTCTGGATCAACTGTTAGGTAGGGTTAAAAAAAAAAAAAAAAAAAGATAGGTTGGACTTGATGGACGAATGTCTTTATTCAACCTTAATTACTATGTTACTATGTATGTTACAGTTCCATAGCTTTACCGTTCTCAGAGTGAAAAACCTTTCCGAAGCCTAAACCTTTTTTCTTCAAGTCTTAAGGGCTGTCCTCGTATCCTCTGACATGCTCTATTGGTGAACAATGTCCCAGATAGTTTATTGTATGGCCCATTAATGTATTTATACACAGTAATCATATTCCCACACAAGTGCCTTTTCTCTAGCGTACATAATTGTAACCTTTCCAGTCTCTCTTCATATTCAAGCTCCCCCAATCCCCTTATTAATTTAGTTGCCCTTCTCTGAACCCTTTCCATTTCAAAGATTCCAAATTGCACTGCATATTCCAAATGAGGCCTTACCAATGTTTTGTAATCTGTCTAGATCCCCCTGCAACGAATGCACATCCTCTGAAGTTTTTAATGGTCGACAAAGTTGTGTTTCGTCAGCAAACACAGAAACCTTGCTGACAATACCCACTTCCAAATCATTAATAAATGATTAATTAAATAGAAGTGGCCCTAACACAGAACCCTGTGGCACTCCACTTAGCACTTTAGTCCATAATGATGAAGCCCAATTAACAACTACTCTCTGCATCCTATTCATTAACCAATTTTCTATCCATGTACAAATGTGCCTCCCCAGACCAACAGACCTTACCATGCATTAATTTGATTCACAGTCTTATATATTTTTAAGGCATTCGAACTAGCAACTGGTGATTATTTGTTTGAACCACATTCCGGTGAAGATTATTCCAGAGATGAAGGTAAGTATGCATATAATTAAAAAAATTTACTCCTCTGCGGCTGCTATTTTTATCTTTTGCACTTTTGTGCAAAGTACACAGCTGTAAATGTCTAACTAATGGCTCTATGTTTGCAATGTATATATTTCCAAACCTAATTATATGGGGGCCTAAATTGGAATCATCTTTTGTATATACCAGCAGTTTTTCCCCACATTTGTATCCCTCCTGAAATACTTATTTTGATGACTTTTGTGGTCTCTTTTTATATCCACTTAAAAAAGAAAAACATATTGAGGTTATTATTCTCAGTGCTATTTTTTTTTTTTTTAAATTTTCATATAAATGAAGATTGTCAAGTCCTTAACAGAGCATTTCTTCTATGTGGTTAGACTTATTTGTTTTGGATTGGCAGTTGTAGTGCTGTGGTAAACTGTGGTCATAAAAATCCCTTTTTTTTAGGACTTTCACTGTTGTAGAAGTGTAGTTTTTCTCTGTTATCACGAAACAACAGGTAACAAACAGTAACAATTCACTTTTCTACATATGCTTCAGCTTTATTTTTGAATAAAGCTACTGCTTCATCCTTTATTCCATAATTATATGCTTAGGATCAAATTGGGCCCCATGCAGAGCTGACTTTTAAGGCCCCCTTGTTTTTGTATTGTATGGCTTTAGTACTGAAACATAGCCCCTGGTGTTTTACTGGGCCCTAGGCACCTGCCTAGGTTGCCTTAATGGGTATTCCTGTTCTGCTTCTTGGACAAGTGAACACAGACTCAAAACTGGGAATTTTAATAACATGCTTTTAATCTTCTTTTTAGTACTTCTGTTACTCATTTTAATCACAAATCTACTGCTTCCTTGTTTTGTTTTATAACATCCTCTTCTCTGTGCAGTTTAACCAAGGAAGGGTTTTTTTAAACACTGGTCACTTTTTTATAATTTTATGCAACCATTTTCCTAAATAATTCTATCTGTTACCATTCCTGTATGATGTAGTGTAGTTGATATTAGAGTGTGCCTTTTGGTTATTTCCTACTGTTTACTTTAAAAAATCTGAGCCTTATATTTCTTTCTAATCATAAACAAAAAGAAAGAAGTAACTGAAAAGACTTCAGGAAATTAATAGTATTTCATAGACTCCAAGACGACATTAAAAACCCGTAAGATATGCATATGTTTGAAAAGGTCCTGCTCGTGCTTCTTTTGTATGTACGGTAGTTAAAAAACCTCACATAGCCTGTGTTGTGTTTTTTTTTTTGTGTGGGGTTTTATGTCTTTATAGAATTCTACTACATGTACTACAACATGATGTGCAGAATTTGTGCCCCTTTGTTATTCATCAATATATAAAAAGACTAATTCTCTCTAACATGTATGCCAAGGCTTTTGTACTAAATCTAACCTATTCACTGTCATAGACGACTGCTTTGTAAATTTTTTAGCTCCACACAAGCATTGTTTAGAAATTATTATAAAGATGTTTCACTCACATTGCAACCTCTGCATGGACTTACTACTTGTATGGACTTTTATTCTGGTTTTTATTTTAAAACTCATCTATTCTATTTTCTTCATAAATTTCATTCTATTTATTTTCTCCTTTTCACTCTTCACTACTCTTTTTCTCTCCTTCATAGACCACATAGCACACATCATTGAGCTTCTAGGCAATATCCCAAGACACTTTGCTCTCTCTGGAAAATATTCTCGGGAATTCTTCAATCGCAGAGGTAGTACCTCTTCTTTTTGAAAGGCACCGTGATGCAGACAGAATGAAGATCTTTGCTGCTTTTCAGTGGCACAATAGATATTCACTAGATATCAATAAAATCAGGTAAAAAAATGTTAGGTTCATATGACTAAGAGCAGCAAGCTTGAAACACGTCAGGGAGTCCTGGATATGTTACAGTTATTCAAATAAAGTTGTGTTCACCTATTTTATTTGAAGACTTGGTTTGTGTTTTCTTTCCGGTGAGTGCCAGTGTCTCTCTTTGTGGGAAATTTGGGTGCATATGCTGCCTAGCACCTGGGATTGACTAGCCTCTAACTATGGTAAATCTTACCATATTAGAATTAAATCTTACCATATTAGAATTAATGTTGAAACTTCTCCTGTGTTTTTCTTAAATAGATATTTTTTAACCAGTGTGACTATATCTATATTCAAGTCCAAAGCTAATACTTAGCTACTTATCACTATACTTATCACTATTTGTGACTGTAGCAAAGAACTTAATTCTGTCTGCACCGGACCAGTTTATGAAGACATAATATGTACTGATTATAGTTGTATGTTTCTGTTTTGCTGGCAATGTTCTCCAAACACAGATCACATAGCACTGATCACTGAACTTCTGGGAAAAATCCCTCGAAAATTTGCTTTGTTGGGGAAATGTTCCAAGGATTTTTTCAACAAAAAAGGTAACTGTACTTCCAACTAATAGAAATAATAGACCACAACGTGTCCAAAACCAGCTGGTGAAGAAACAAGTTATTACGTGTACTGTAATTACTCCTTTTTATTTTCTATTTTTTTAAATTGTGAAATGTTTTATTATATACCTTATAAATAAATACAAGGTAAGGTAAAAGATAGATGATTCAACCTGCAATGCATAGACTTCCCGTAGTCACTGATTCTGATCTATAAGGAGGAGGACCCATTCGAACACATAAGAAACTCATTGCTTTTTTGTGCATTTGTGTGTACATTGCATTCCTATTTCTTTCCATACTATTGTAATGCTTGTGATACTTAATAAATCATGAATGCATGCTTTCCTAAAATGAAACACAGCACACACTTGTAGGGATAGTCCACTTGCGACAGGATTACCCTAAAAGTATTTTTTGGTCCTCCGTGTTTATTTTTGTGAACTTGCAGTTCTATTCAGAAATGTAATCAGATTGCAGAACTTAATCCAAAATGTGCATGTAAAGCCTAGCCCTTATTGTATTATATAATTACAATTACAGTATATACTCGAATATAAGTCAATCAGAGTATAAGTCGAGGCACCTATTTTTACCTGAAAAATTAGTAAAACATGATTGACTAGAGTATAAGTTGTTGGTAGAAATTATGACCACTACTGATTCTATATTGTTTAGGCTTTAGTTGCCCTTTAAATGGACAGCAGATTTCCCATACAGTAGTTCCATACAGTAATAGCCAAATTCAGTATGGCTATTACTGTATGGGAATTCCTCTGTCCATTTAAAGGGCAACTAAAGCCTCAAAACAATACAGAATCAGAGGCAATCTTTAACAGTAGATACCATCTTCCTGATTCTGTAGTTTTAAAGCATTAGTTGCCCTTTAAATAAAGAGTAATCACACACATTAACCTCCAATTCCTTGCCACTTCAGATGTTTGGAAACTACAACTCCCAGCATGCTTTACTTGCTGGGAGTTGTAGTTCTCAAACAGCTGCAGTGGCAAGCACGGCACTGGTTCCAGCATGGCCCTGCATTTTGGCCTCTGACTTGGGTCTCTGGCTTCGCTACTGCAGCAACTCCTCTGGTGCCTGAAGTCCACGAATCGTCCGGCTGCTTGCATCCGCATTAACTCCTCTGGTGGGTGACGTCACAACCCGGCGCCGGGAAGAGACATCACCCACCAGAGGAGTTAATGCGGAGGCAAGCGTCCGGACAATTACTGGACTTCACATGTGAGTAACCCGAGTATAAGCCGAGGTTCGATTTTTAGGCTATTTTTATCGAGTATATTTGGTATTACATTCTCATAAAAAGAAAATAAAACAAAACCATAAAAATAGAATTATGCACAAAGTTAGAAAATATAAAGCTGCAAAAAAAAGAAAAACAAATGTTGTCAGCAGCCTATGTAAAACTAGCCATACACAAATACTTCTATTTTCAGTTATTTAAATCTGCAAAAAATAAATTTCTTTCAACCTGGCTAATCCCTAGACCCCTGTTTTTGTGACTTTATCAATCGCCTTTCCGATGGCATTTTTAAACTAAACACCCTGCTTGTAAAGCTCCATTTGCCCATGTTCATGTAATCAAGCTCTTCATATTAGTAACTGCTTCAGTCTTCCTGGATGCCCATTTGACCTGGTCTCCCTGCCTTCTTCCCCCCCCCCCCCATTTTTTTTATTAAACGGTAACTCAAAAAGCAAAGCATACATATCCAATGTTTTCTTTAAATTTAGAAAACATCGTTTCATACAAATAGATCAGTGTCATCAAGTAGGCATGTATCAACATTGAAAATTTATAAAGTTTAAGTGCAGTGATTGATTCAGCCAACAAAAATATTATGGTACATAATAGTAAGGTGCAATATATAAAGACAGATTACTTCTTCTAGCTTTTTCAGCTGTGCTGTAGCAGTATTGGGGGGTGCCGTTGGTTCCCAGATCATTTAGTCAACAAAAACAATACTTTGGTGACAAAACTTTGGTGACAAAACTATATAAAGTTGACCAAAAGAAATTCAGTGGTAACAAAGCATACATTTAGTCAACAAAAAACAACATTTTGGTGAGAACTATATTTAGTCGACCAAAAGAAATTTGTTAATTAAAAAACTTATTAAGTCAACAAAAACCTATGTTTTATTGACAAAACTCTAGTCGACCAAAACATACAACTAGTCATCTATAAACAACTTTGGACACGCGTGTTTCGCCTGTGCTGTAAGTAAACCTCAGGCTTCCTGAATGCACTTTAATTTTGCTACTTTGCACCCATAATGTACTTTGGTGGTACATAGGATCTCCTTAGGATATTCATATCTGTATAACTAAAGGGTTGGTTTAAATATCTGGCCGCAAGTGTGGCTGCTGTTTGGTTCGCAATATATATTATATTACACTAGCACCATGCATAATTGGATAACACAGGCCTTAAAGGCCTGTCGTTTAAAATGGTGCTAATTCTGTCCCAACCAATCAGATCTTATGTAACATTTGAAAGCAAACATCTGATTGGTTGGGTCAAAATTAGCACCATTTTAAGCAATAAGAACTTTTATTGAATAACCCTGTTTGTTCACTAAAATAGATTTTGATCATCAAAGCATACATTTTGGTGCTGCAATTGTTTTTTGTTGACTTAATGTATGTTTTGCTACCACAGAACTTATTTTGGTGGACTAAATATAGTTTTGTCACCAAAACATTGGTTTTGTGGGACTCAATCTGGGTTATTCAATAAAAGTTCTTATCGTTTAAAATGGTGGTAATTTTGCCCCAACCAATCAGATCTTATTTAACATTTGAAAGCTAACACCTGATTGGTTGGGGCAAAATTAGCACCATTTTAAACAATAAGAACTTTTATTGAATCTCCCTGATTGAGTCCCACAAAACCAATGTTTTGGTGACAAAACTATATTTAGTCCACCAAAATAAGTTCTGTGGTAGCAAAACATACATTAAGTCAACAAAAAACAATTGCGGCACCAAAATGTATGCTTTGATGATCAAAATCTATTTTAGTGAACAAACAGGGTTATTCAATAAAAGTTCTTATTGCTTAAAATGGTGCTAATTTTGCCCCAACCAATCAGATGTTTGCTTTCAAATGTTACATAAGATCTGATTGGTTGGGACAGAATTAGCACCATTTTAAACGACAGGCCTTTAAGGCCTGTGTTATCCAATTTTTTATTATTATTTTGTTACTACCGATTTTGTTTTGGTCAACTAAATATAGTTTTCTCGCCAAAATGTTTTTTGTTTACTAAATGTGTTGCCACGGAACTTCTTTCTAGAAAGAAGTTCTAAATATAGTAAATTTATACCAATTAATTTATTTTGGTCAACAACACATATTGTTGTCACAAACGGGAACAAACGGCACCACATATAGTATAGTATAGTATAATATTGTATTTGAGGTTGAATAAAGACATACGTCCATCCAGTCCAACCAATCTAGCAATATCCTCATTTCCTGCCTAACTGTTGATCCAGAGGATGGCAAAAAAAAACCACCAAATTTATGAAGGGGGGAAAAAATTACTTGTGGCAATTGGAAATTTCCCTGGATCAACTCTACTTTATGTATCAATACCAGTAACTTGCAACATTCCTTGGTTGCAGAAACTCATCAAGCTTTTTTTTTTTTTAAACTGACCAATGAACCTGCCATAACAACGTCCACTGGAAGACAGTTCCATAGCTTTACCGTTTTCACATTGAAAAACCCTTTCCGAACTTGAAGCCTAAACCTTTTTTCTTCAAGTCTTAAGGGATGACCACGTGTCCTCTGACATGCTCTATTAGTGAAAAAATGCCCCAGATAGTTTATTGTATGGCCCGTTAATGTATTTAGACACAGTAATCATATCCCCATGCAAGCGCATTTTCTCCAGTGTACATAATTCCAGTCTCTATTCATATTCAAGCTCCCCCAATCCCCTTCCCCTTATTAATTTAGTTGCCCTTCTCTGAACCCTTTCCATTTCAAAGATGTCCTTTTTGTACACAGGATTCCAAAATTGCACTGCATATTCCAAATGAGGCCTTAACAATGCTTTGTAATGAGGGAGAATAACATTTTCCTCCCCTGAATCCATACCTCTCTTTATACTAGACAATACGATGCTGGCTCTGGCTGTTGCCGCCTGGCACTGCTTGCTTCCTTTAAGTTTGTTATCCACCAAAACTCCAAGATCCCTTCCCAACAGAGATTCACTTAACACAGAGCCATTTATAGTATAAGCAGCACAAGGATTTTTAAGTCCAAAAAGCATCACTTTACATTTATCAACATTGAATCTCATCTGCCACTTAGCAGCCCAATGTGACAATCTATCTAGATTGCACATCCTCTGAAGTTTTTAATGGTCGACAAAGTTTTGTGTCGTCAGCAAACACAGAAACCTTGCTGACAATACCCACTTCCAAATCATTAATAAATAGATTAAATCGAAGCGGCCCCAACACAGAACCCTGTGGCACCCCACTTAGCACTTTAGTCCATAATGATGAAGCCCCATTAACAACTACTCTCTGCATCCTATTCATTAACCAATTTTCTATCCATGTACAAACTGCATCTACTGCTTTACAAAAGTCTAAATTTCTACTTACTTCCTTGTAAAAGCCAAGCAAGTTAGTTTGACAAGATCTATTCCTCCTAAATCCATGCTTGTTACTACTTATAAAGTCAGTCCTTGAAACATACTCTAGAATATGTTCCCTTGTTAAACTTTCCAGGATCTTCCCCACCACTGAAGTTAAACTTACAGGCCTGTAATTACCCGGCTGTGAATGACTACCCTTTTTGAATATTGGAATAACATCAGCCTTTTCCAATCCAGACCTCCGGACATGTGGGAATCTGCAAAAATAAGAAACATAGGCCTAGATAAAATTGTACCTAAGCAGCCGAGGATGTATTTTATCCGGTCCAGGAAATGTATTAATATTAACCTTATTTAGTTCTTTCTGTACCATATCCTCAGTTAAAGGGTATGTCCACCCAAAAATAAACTTTTTATATGTTCTTTATATAATAGCACCAACCTCAAACGCCATGTTTATTTTTCTAAAAATCATTTGCCTTGCCCGATATTTAATGAGATATATATCAGGCTGCAGCTTAGGGGGAAAAAAAATGTCTTGCCTGTGTGTGTGTGTGTCTCTTTCTCCCTCTCTGGGCTGGCTGGCTGCAGCTGTTGATCCTGGATTTCTTCAGTACACATAACTTTACAGCTGTGATTGGTTGAGAGGGAAAAGAGGGCGGGATCCAGGGGTCAGACCATTACTGATGCAACTTCCTCTGTTCTCACTGCTGGATGTTAACAGACATGCTCAAGAACATGAAATGAACAGAGGCAAGGTAACGTAACCTGTCTCTGTTCATCACTGTATTGGTCCATGCTGCAGGATTAAGCCAGCTACAAAGGTCTGTAACTTTTGAACCACTGGACCGATTTACATGCTGTAAAGTTTGTTTTGGAGCACTTATTTGGGCCAAATAAAAGTTAGTTTTGGGGGTGGACATGCTCTTTAACCAAAGTGCACTTGAATCTTGTATACCGTTATTGCTACTATACTCTGATATCTGCACTTGGATCTTCTATAGTGTATACAGAGGGGGAAAAAAATATTCAAGACATTTGCTTTATCGCCATCCTCCGTAACTAACTTAACCCCATTAATTAATGGTGCCACATTCTCAGTCCTCATCTTCTTACTATTAATATACTTTTAAAAAATGTAGACTTAGTGATGCTTTGTTCAGCTATCCTAACTTCATTATTAATTTTAGCTAGTTTGATTGCTTTATTACACTCCTTGTTACAGTTTTTATAATCCCTAAAGGCCCTTTCCGTTCCCTCTGACTTAAAGGTTTTAAATGCCTTTTTCTTCCTTTCCATTTCCCTCTTTACATCAGAATTCAGCCACATGGGCGCGGATTTATTTTTTTACATTTATTTCACAAGGGTATAAATTTAGATGTGGACTGGCTTAAAATCCCCTTAAACACAGTCCACTTCTGTTCAGTACCTTTACCTGATAATACATTATCCCAGTTGACATTCTGAAGAGCTAATTTTAACCTGGAAAATTTGCTTTCCCGAAATTAATTCTTTGTTAACCCAGTACACTTTTCCTTTCGATAACATAGTCCAAACGACACCATTTCATGGTCACTATTCCCTAAGCCTCCAGTTACCTTTATATCTATAATGCGCTCCACGATGTTAGATATTACCAGATCCAACAGAGCTCCTTTTCTAGTAGGAACTTCAACCACCTGTGAGAGAAAATTATCCTGCAGCAAATTCAGGAACTCGGCGCCTTTTTCTGTGATGGCAGTTCTACTACACCAATCAATGTCAGGGTAATTAAAGTCCCCCATAATGAGTGCACTCCCCAAACTTGCAGCCCTTGCCAACTGCATATGAAGCTGACTCACTTCCTCACTGCTAGCATTTGGCGGCTTATAGCAGACACCAACAATGACATTACCCCATTTCCTGTTGCCTAATTCCACCCATATTGCCTCCACTTATGGCAACTCCCCCACTTTAATTTCATACTAAAAAGTGCCCTGAGTGCACTACTAATGTAGACATGGCATCGCAAATATTACTGTGGTGCCAACGGGGATGAAAGCTAACCACAAATCCAAGCATAGACACTTGGAACCCCCCACAGAAAGTACATCTAAAAAATAACATAATTATTGACCTTTATTGCACCAAAACATAATCTAAAACGCACATAATTACAAAATTCAAAGCCAATGCAAAAAAAACAATATGGAAGGCTGTGTCTAATTAAATAGCTTCTTCGCTTCGGCCAATTAGTAACAACATATATTTGGGATGTTTAATATTATGTATCCAATGCCAGGGTTAAGTGTATCAACTCGCACACCATGGTTTAAATAATTTGTTACAAACAAATAGATTATCTCCATGTTACCATTTCAAGGCGAGAAAGAGCATACATTCCACCAGAATTAACCATCTTTTTATGTATTTCTTTTCGCAATCTACAGGGCTTTTTTAGCCTCAATAGATAAACAGTTAAATTTGGAGCAGGGAAATCCCTACACCATAATTAAATGTTGCCCTTTATTATTAATAATTATATTCTCCAAGGTTTTTCCTTTTATCTTTACAAAATCTTATTTATTCAATATTTTGGCAGGTCAGTCATTCGCACTTTTTAAAGAAACAAACAAACAAATAGCGGCATTACCTCTCTATGAACAATGTTTAAAGCTGTACAAGGACTGACCCCCCACATCCTTATTTATCAAGAAAGCAAGAGAATATCCCCTCATTCATTCCCTTGGGGGCTAATGTGCCTATCTCAAAAATCCATTTACTTTCCCTCTAAAGCATCTTTTGTTCCAAGTTGCCTCCCCTTATTCGCAGGGGGAAAATTTCAGGCCCATAAAGAAAACTTTAATTATTTTCCTCCATGTTTATCCTGGATATGTCTTGCCAGGGCACTCAACTCAGTTCTACCATTCTTTACAGCCCTAACATACTCTTGTATCCAAATAGAGAGTTTGCATTTTCTTTGGCCCACACACATATTTTCACATTTGAGCAGACCCACCTGTAAAGTCTGGCAGGTTATGTGTCCTTTCACTCTACTGCGGCCATTGTTGGCATCCACACAGGAGTTGGCTTCACACATTAAATGACAGACACAACATTTACCACATGCTTTCTTCCCAACCAGGAGTCTATATCCCCTCTGTGGGATTCAAAATGACTTCTACTTAATTGTCTCACAAATTCTTTGCCCTCCTTGCTGTAAGACTAGGGAGATGTGTGATTTTGTCCCTAATTGTTTTATCTACTTCCAAAAGGAACCAATATTTGTTCAGAATTCTCTTAATTCTATGCCAATCATTTATTATAGGTTCTAATTAACATGATCAAATCTTTCCATCACCCCCCCCCCCCCCCCATACTTGTTTTTATAAAAAAGAGCTTCCCTGTTATTGGCCCTTTCTGAACTCCACTCCTCTAAGTGGTTATCTGCCGCCGACCGCACTGCTCCTTGGTCCGCATAAACTTGTACAATCTGAAACAAATTGTTTGCAACCTAAAGTACTTTGGAGTGGTCTGCTGCATTTTTTAGATTGTATCAGCTCTAAGCAGGGAGTTTGTGGCTGTACTTTTTCTAAAGGTCTCTGTTGCCAAAATGTCAGTATCTTTAAAAATCCCAAGGTCTAAAAACCTTATTGATTTCCTGCTCCATTCTGCAGTGAAATATATATAAATAATATAATTTATTTAATAAACATCACCACATACAGATTTTATCTGCCAGGTGTCCTGGGCTTCCCTGTATTTAAGAGGAAGCCTGGGAAAAGCAGTTTTCTATTGGAAGGTAGAAATTGCCAATCCTACTCTTGCTCCAAGTACGTTTTATTTTAACAGATTTTTTTTTAACTTTATATGCACTTTAGTTCTCCTTTAAGTACAGTACAAAATACAGTGTGTGATAATAAGTTTACATACAATATTTAGATTTCTCCGTTTTTTTTTTTTCAAACTGTCAAATTATTTTGCTGTTACACTATGAATTAAAATTTTTTCCCTTCCACATTTTGCTACACAGGAGAACTTAGGCACATTACAAAGCTAAAACCATGGAGTCTCTTTGATGTTCTTGTGGAAAAGTATGGATGGCCTCAAGAAGATGCTGCAGAGTTTACAGATTTCCTTACTCCAATGCTGGAAATGGTTCCAGAAAAGCGTGCAACTGCAGGCGAGTGTCTCAGACATCCGTGGTTAATTTCCTAGCAGATGTTGCAGTGATGAAGCATTACTACGTTGCTGCAGACCTACTGGCTGACTGTAACAGAATAGTGTTTGAGCTGGTTATATCTTAGACCGATTTGGTTTGATATCTCCCCTGCCTCAATTTCCTGGTTTTGTTTTTAAAATAATTTAATTTTTTTTGCTTGTTGTGTACAGTAGCCATTAAAAAGATTAGCCTCCATGTCTTTAGCGATAAGCTTTATTTACTCTGTTTTGGAAAGAGGAAAAAGCTTTGTTTCTGACATGTTTTACATGTTATGTGCTGTTCAGATGTCTAATATTTGAACAAAGAACTTTTTTTTTCACGTGTCTCCAAATTTTGTAACTATTTATGAAGTTTTTGCTGATGTTTAGGAAATACTTGCTTTTGAAGAAAAAAAAAATTCAAAAAGCAAGCATAAATATGGCACTGTACATTTTATCCTTTAAGTGGGATTACCATTCTTGTACTATATTGTATGTACATTTTTTTAATGTAATGTGTATTTTCATTGACACACAGGAGAGGTCTGCAATGCAATTGTTACCTTTTCTGGTATTCTTACGTCCAGGAACATTATTTTACTATTCCAATGCAGATCTATGTCCATAGACTGAATTTAGCTGTCATGTGCATGCAATTAATTCCAGCTTGTTTTCATGGGTGTGTAAGTAATTTTTAATACCAATTAAAATAAGATTGCCTTCTGTTCTTTAAACAGTTTACCCATATGGCACTTTAGGAAAGTTGCGTATATTTTAGTATAAACCAATGCACTTTTATTCCATTTTGTTTGGTCTGTTTTTGTGTTTTTTTTTTTGTTTTCTTTTGTGGGTTGGGGGGGTTGTTTGGTTTCTTTTTTAAACATAGTAATAGCATTTCAGTTTGGAAGTTGTTTACTTCCTTAAAATGAATAGTGACTTTAATTCTTCATAAACTCAACCACATTGGTTTTAACAATATATGAGGAGTCCACAGATATTGCCACTTGAATTTTATGGCACATAACTTCCTATATTTATATTGCGCAAACAGGACATCTCCAGCCTTCAGAATTTCTCATTCTGTGTGTATAAATGCCATGTAGTTAATTTCCAAATGTAGACTCTATTGGCATCGTACTATTGATTTGTAAATGAAGGTTACACTTTGTTTTGTGATAACATGGTATATAAAAATTAAAACAGTCTTTCATGTGAGTGGGAGTGAGATAGAAACACAAACTGTACATTTACCATCAGCTAAATGTGTGCTATGGCCTTTACAAAGGGGCTATGTGGATAATAACCATAAATCTGTATATTCAAGGTGTAAACCTGAAAATTATATGTGAGGGGAAAAAACTTCTTGGTCAACATTTATTAAGTGTTTGCAAAAAAGTAACATTTTTGTAAAAAAAAACAAAAACATTTTGTTCCACAGTATGTAGTTCATTGGACGATGTCTCTCACTGGTATAACATTTTGAATGTTAAATAGCCAATTTCACAATTGCTTAGGTGTACAGTACATATAATTCAGCATTATTTTTTTAAATCTAATTGCACTGGTTATATGTATTTTGTATAAACTATTTAGTAATTTATTCTTCCTTCGGTTCTGTTCAGATGTGTTCCCATGCAGTTAAAGATTAAAAAAATAAAATGTTGTAAGTGATACGGATTTTAGAAAATCTGTTAAACTTCTTTTAGTCAATGGATTGAATGTAAATTTATCTGTTTTTAAAAAATGATGGTGCCACTTTTCTCTTGACTTAATCATTGCAGTTTAATTAAAGGACTTTTGCAATAATTAGATGTACAAACTACCCCATATTGTAACAGTAACCAGTTGTGGTTTAAGGTGCTTGCAGTTGTCTAATAAAATGTATGTTTTTTTCAGAACTTCTGATGACTGAGCTATGATTATTACAGCAGAATAAGTTTTTTTTTAAATATACATTTCTCAGTGTTTCCCATGTGCACTCATCCAACCAATATTATTTCAGGTGTTCAGCAAGAATAATTCTGAATACACAGAGTGCCCAGATCCTTTCTATATATCAAATATACATTTCTTTAACTTGTTTATATGCCACTAATATAATTTTAAGTAACCTATCCATGTCAGCTATAGCTAAAGAAGAATTCTTCTTTATATTCTGGAATATATATATATATATATTATCGGCTGAAACGGCCGTTCATACACCTCGGGCATGGGAGGTCAGCACCCGTGATCACACGTGTGTACGAACCTTTACACCTGCTGTTCTCTCTCTCTGCAGAGCAAAACAAAACAAGGAAGCTGCAGTCAATCAATTTACAGCATAAAAACCTGCCATTCTTAGGCACAGAACAGGGCTTTTACATTGATCAGTGTGTTAGGAAGCCATCTGTGTACAAAATTCTTTTTGAAAAATAAAGGCATAATACTGGGTTTAGGGGACATGATCATTAGGTGAACGTGTTCAGAAACCTGAACTGAGAGATGTACTGGCAGCAACAAGTCTGCTTAGTTACAGAATCTATGTTTAAGTATAAATAAAAGCAGTTTACTAAAATAATATCTAATGATTACTTTAGTAATGAGGAGGAAGCTTTCAAATTAGTTTTCCTTTAATGCAACCAAACAATACTCGATTACCCAAAAATGCAATATGAATGCACATTGGTAAAGTACAATGTTGTGGTTAGGCAATGTGGTCTCCTAGGCAGGTATCTTTAAACCAATATTCCAGTTTCCCACACATTGGACATTATCTGCCAACCAAACAATAACATCTGAGATGATTTCTGCAGGATAAAATAATAATCTATTGGAGTCAGCAGATTGGGTGGTTTTTCACTAGCTGCATGGTGCGGCTAAAATATTTCTGCTACCACTTTAACTCTGATAGTTACAGTCAATATATAGATTGGTTAATCTGTCAAATTTGGCCCTTTTGTACCAGCCCTAAGAAGTACCAAATAACTCTTATAAAGTAAGAATAATAACTCTCTAATAATCCAGTGGATGTAAGACTACTAACTGTGCCTCACTAATAATTTATGTGCTGGATTGGATGGGACACAGCAGTTTTCTGATGCACTAAATCTAAAGATTTAGTGCATCAGATCTAAAGATTTAGTGAGTCAGTTTGTGAGGAGATACATATCCTACAAAATTCACCTTCAGCTAGGTACACTATTGAGTTTGAGAAAAACATTGCACAGATCTGTGCTAAGATCCTCTCACTGCAGCTCTGTACTTTGTTGTTTTTATAAGTAACGTTTAAAGGGGTAATGTTGAAGGTTATGCAGATGGAATGCAACGTGTGTGACACTGGCAGATTTAAAGGTACCTTTCTTTTTTGTTCTCTGTGCCTCCATTCCCTACATTTTAGTTAAAAATGTGCTAATTTTATGGGGGCAAACTCCACCGCTCACCATCCTGCACCAGTCATTTCCTGCCCTACATCCCAGTCAGGTCTTTACCATGTATTCAGTATTTGTATAAATTGGCCTTCTGGTAGGATTTATTTCAGAATATATCTAGAATGTAAACTTCATGCTGTTTGGATTAATATAAAGTATGGACATATGGGTAAAAATGTCCATTGATCATCTATCTTACAAATTACTGAGGATCTGCAACAAGATCCCATTAACTGGTACAGGATTTAACTTTTCTTCCATTATAAAGCAAGCAGGTGCTAGGAAAGAAGACCATGCAGACACTTGCTCTGATCTTCACATGCACAATGTAAAAGTAGATCAGTAGGTAATAAATAATTCTTACAGGGTATTCTAGTTGCACCGCTTCAAAGAAATCAGCCATTGCGACACTCTACTATGGGTGATGCTCCTGGTGACGAAATACAATCTAATATAAATCAAAAAGATTTCCTCAAAAAGCTCACCAAGACTGGGCACGGCCCTGTTAAACAGCCAAAATGTGATTATTTATTTAGCCATACAAAAATGGAACAACCAACCACAACCCAATAAAAACATGCCAATGGCCCTATACCAGTCACCAAAACTCCTGCTCACAGGCTTCATCAGGGTGCTACGTCATAGCCTCATTTCCTTCAATTTGAAGGCATCATTTAAAGACAAAGAGCTACTTAGGTATAATAACCTTAAAAATATGTTACAATTTGCATGAAAATGTATCGACTGCGATCTTTATATGCCACTTGCCAAGTGGTTACACCTTAGTCTATTGATTGCTGTTAAAGATCTAGTACATCTCGTCATCCTTGGATAAAAGATGGTGGTGGCTAGTGGCATGCAGAAGGGAGTTGACCGATATGGACTTTCTGGACGTGGTTAATGTGTCTAGATCATTTATAATCTTTAAATCAAGAAATGTAATTTCATTATGGTTGTACTCGTAAATCAATAGAATATTTTTACCGTTTATATTTAGTTCAGCTATAAAAGACTTTGGTTCATCCTTGGAGCTGTTCCACTATAGTAGAATATCATTCACGTATCGAATCCACATATTTGGTTTTCTTGCAGCCACCTCAGGGACATCTAAGTGTTCCCATAATCCCAGGTGAAGGCAGGCATATGAGGGCGCACAAAAGATGCTTGCTGGAGGCCCTTTTCTCCTACTGACTCTAAAAAGTGCTGGCATGCTTGAATCCCCAGAAGAATAAGAATATAGGCCTTCAACATCGAGGGTCACAATCAAAATGGACTCTTTCACCTGTAAATCATTATATTTTCCATAACACATCAGAGGAATCTAACACAAAAGAATTCTTGGCTTTTTATGAATTTTAGAGATGGTGTAAAAGGTGGGGATTTTGGCATTACTGATGAACATAAACTCAAACTTAGCAGAAAGAGACGAGTTTAAGACTAAATGGGAGATGACGCTCGCGGTGTTGTCATTTGAACTCTTGAATTTGATAGTGGAGGAAGATAAAAAAGTGATGTTAGAAATTAAAGACAAGGTTAGGGGATTGAGATGTAATCTAGAAGTGTATAAGGAAGAAAAGAACTTCATAGATTTTAATACGATTTTAAAAAAGGATATCAATAGAATGCAGGCAGGTATAAAAATTAGGAAAAAACACACATTTTTAAGGCATAGCGAAGATTATAGAAAAGGTGAAGTTTACTGGTGGACGAGAAAACATCACAAGAACAGACATCAGATGAGGATTCTCAAGATAAGTGTCCCTTTAGGAGCAAAAAAGGGTGGAAGACAATTAGAAGGGGGGGGGAAAGAGAAATCCATACACAACAATCCCCTCCCAAATTGAGGGACAGGAAGAGGGGGGTATACCCCAGGAAAACCGGAGTAGGAATAAATGATTGTCTAAAGGTGATCAACTTTAGTGACCAGGGGGCATATTTATAAAGGTTCGTTAACTTTTTGCGGACGTTATTCCCGCCATTTCCGCAAAAATCTTGTATTCCGCGATTTATAAATGGGTGCAGTATCGCCGTGAAGGGACTTAAAATTACTGCCGGACATCGCGGTGTGACGCCCACCGTTTTAAATACAGCGATATCGCTATTTTCGCGGCCGCGATGTGCAGCAGTAATTTTTGGGTGCTATTTTCGGCCCTTTATAAATATGCCCCCAGGTGTTGGATGAAAATCTGTACTAAATAAGGGGTTGTCATTTGTACCCACGAGTAAACTGAATAAATTCGAATTTATAAAAGATTTTAACCTGTTCACTAGAAAGTTGGTAATTTCAAAAATAATGATGAGAAAAGAAAAGAGGGATAAGGAGGAAGTGGATTTTAAGTTTAGCGAAATGGATTGGAAAGCATTAAGAGATTTTGTTGAACCAAGGAGGAAGTCCTAACAAGATGCAGGACAAGCCAGGTTTTCAGTCTTAATTTAATAATAAATCTACTTGGTACCCTTGTTACCAAATAGCCCCAAATGTAGCCTTATTTTTAAAGTTGGTGACCCAAGATATTGAAGCACTTCCTGAAAGATGTATCATTAAAGGTAACCTTTTGAGACCCAAAAATAAATAAAGCCCTACGTAAGTTGGAAAATAGGGGTGACCTAATTGTGCGTGTTGCCGATAAGGGAGGCAATGACACGGTCATGTCTAAGGACCAATGCAAGTGGGAGACCTTACGACAACTTTCACAAAGAGATCAATATAAGGGCCTCCATAAAAAAAAAAACTTAAAATATATTAAAAAAAGGCTATGGGGTATATCAGGAAAGTGTGTAGGGACTTGGCAAGAATGGGTTAACTATTGGTATAAGTTCTTGCAAAGGACCAATAAAAATACCATTCCACCCTGGAACAGTCCTATTGTTTATATTACAATTAGTATAGCATGGAACCAGATCTTCTTTTCCAGACAATGTGGGGCCGAACAGTGTATCTGGAATTCTCTTCAGCTAGGGGTCTGGTGGGTACCCTAAGAGGTCATTTTAAGGACAACCATACGTGTAAAATAAATGTATTTCGGTATTGAAATATGTAAGACAGAAACCAATATTATACTTGTGAATGGAAAAGTAGGCCCATCAAAATGATACCCAACATGAAGCCCTTATTCCCTTGCCAAGGCGAGTTATTAATATCTTGGGAAATATGGATTACACACAGGTCATGTTTGGTATTGTAGGAATTGATAATTAATACAGGAGAGGAATATGTGGTCAATATCCCAATACAATGTACATATCTACATTTATATGGAATACCTAACTGAGGGGGAATGAATGCTTTTGGCTAGTCGTAAATCTGGACATTCCTAATCACTCCCACCTCCTGTATAGCCCAGATAGGGGGGTGGTTCATGAAATGGTTTAAAAATCCTTGTAGCCCCTGTAACTTTGTTCATACTGAGGGGACATGCTAAAACAGTGTGTATGGACCCGATGTTTCTTCCCGCCCCGGCATACAAGACTTCTTCTAGTGAGTAGGGTCTGTGAATATTTTTATCCTTTTTATTTTATATAACTTGTACCTATTGTATGTCATTTTATTATAACACCATTTTATTTTATTTTTGTATTATATGCACTGTCCACCTTTTGGAATATTAAATCTAAAATTTAATAAGTTTTGTCTTTGATGCTCTAAAAGAACTCAATTAGCCTCTGATAAGTTTATATGTGGTTGGATGAAGTGATTTGTAGTGTAAATGCTAATTAACTCTGTGACTGCTTGTGAAGGACTGATGCTAATTAACCAGTTAGTTGCTGGATTAAATGGTGTAGTGTTAACTATTTAGCTGCCAGGACAGGGGTGTGCATAGTCAGAGTCAAGGGCCCTATTTATAAAAGATCGTTATCGAAAAAATAACGATCGATATCGTAAAATAACGATCATTATTTTACTATAACGGCCGGTATTTTCCGATATCGGAAAATACCGGTCGTTAACGGAAAATACTGATCTTTATTTTACGATAGCAATCGTTATTTTTTCAATAACAACCTTTTATAAATATGGCCCCAAGAGTGGTTTTTGGGGCGTCTTTAAGGTCATAACTTAAAGTGGTGGCAGCGAGTACCGATTGATTGGTCAGATCACGTGCCCAGCAATCTGGCGTTCGTGACAGGGTATTTTATCAAAAGCTTTTGGGGATGGTGTGATTAGTAAGGAGGAAAGAGACTTTATGTTCGTCAGTAATACAAAAATCCCCTCCTTTTAGACCATCCCCAAAATTCATAAAAATAAGCTATTTCCTCTAGGCCGCCCGATTGTTTGGTGTCTGGGGGGCTCCACTGAAAACATCAGTAGATATGTAGATTCTATGCTTCAACCATTTGTTAAGAATCTATCAGGGTTATTCAATAAAAGTTCTTATTGTTTATAATGGTGCTAATTTTGCCCCAACCAATCAGATATCATTTAACATTTGAAAGATATGGTTGGGGCAAAATTAGCACTATATTAAATGATAAGAACTTTTATTGAATAACCCTGTAAAATTAATGATTTACAGTTGGAGTCCACTAAAATGGTGACCCTCGATGTTGAAGGCCTATTTTTTTCGATACCCCATGTGGTGGGGATTCAAGCGTGCCAGCACTTTTTAGAGTTATTAGGAGAAAAGGGCCTCCAGCAAGCATCTTTTGTAACAACATTACTCCAATTCATACATGAGAATAATGTCCTTTATTTAATAACAAGTTCTATAGACAGGTGAGAGGCACGGTGATGGGGATGAGGATGAATTAAAGTCTTTTATAGCTGAGCTAAATATAAACGGTAAAAATATTCTATTGACTTATGAGTACAGCCGTAATGAAAATACATTTCTTGATTTAAAGATTAAAAAGGAGCAAGGCAAATTGTAAACGTACAGAAAGATCACATCGGTCAACTCCCTCCTGCATGCCACTAGCCACCACCCTCGAAGCACGATAAGAGGAATTCCCGTAGGGCAGTTTCTTTGTATTAGAAGAAACTGCTCTAGCAAAACAGAATTCCCCACAGAGTGGTAGGCTGGAACAAAGGGGATACTGCCACAAAGATATTCAGGAAAGGTTAGTCAGAGCAAAAAACACCACCCAAGCCTATCTACTATTTGGTAACAGAAGAAAACCAAGCAGGGAAAAAGAGGTGAAAATAAGTCTTATTTCTCCTTTCAACCAAGGGCCCTATTTATAAAAGATCATTATCGAAAAAATAACGAACGATCGCTATCGTAAAATAACGACCGGTATTTTCCTATAATGACCGTATTTTCCGATATCGGAGATTACTGGTCGTTATTGGAAAATACCGGTCATTATCGGAAAATACAGATCGTTATTTTACGATAGCGATCGTTATTTTTCCTATAACGATCTTTTATAAATATGGCCCCAAGAGTGGGCCAGATTTTGAGTAGGCACTGGTATCTTTTATCTAAAGATGACAAGATAGGGGGAAAAGTAGGTGAGACCCGTACCCTAACGGCAAAAAGAGCCAGGAGTTTACATGACCGTTTGTCACAAAGCCATTTTCTGAAACCAAAGAATACACTGGATTCATGGCTTAAGAGAGTTCCGGTAGTGGGTAATAGGCAATGTGGAAAGTGTTCATGTTGTGTATTTTTTGGACAATAAAAAGAATTTCAATACTGCTCCTGCGTTCCGGCAGCCCAAATAGCAAAAGAAGCAACTGCAGTCCGACGTTTTAAAAAGTATGAATTCTATTGAATCATCTTTAAAATTGCTTCATAGCAAACACATCAGGGTATAACATCGTGGTCTGACGCGTTTCAGATCGACAATCCTTACTCATAGACCCAAATTACCATTACAACAGACAAAATTTAAAAAGGCTCCACTCGACAATCAGCTCTTCCAAATTAGCTCTTTCGACAGTAGTTAACCCTTAGTGGTTTAAATTGTTGAACACTATACAAGACAGTTACTAATAGATTAAACCTTTATGGTTTAAACATTATTTGAAATTAGTCGAACGGCAATGTCCTATAACGTTTTTTTTAAATTTCAACAACGGTTTCATACAGTGTGACTGTTACATTTATCTCCATTTTGCAATAATATTCATAATCAGCATGTATTGTTCTAAAACCATTTATAACAATATCTTGTAAACCTTTAACTTTATAACAATAAAACCTTAAACTTTTACCTCATGATTTTTGTTGTGTTTCATTATCATATCATTACAATGTTTCTCTCTCTTATCCTCTCTTTCCTTCTACATTGACCATTTATTGTTTTGTTTTTACTCATTGTGGTCGCGAACGGCTCCACGCGGCCCACCAGACCCGAGGGATGTCACCCAGCCCCTAGGCACCCAGACTATTTTGGCTTGTTTGAGTTAGTTAGTAGTTGAGCCCAAGTTATACCACAGACTCCATATTTTTTGGTATTTTTGTGGACATCTCCTGTGTTTATATAAAATTTGTTGATATGGTAGATCTTTATTAACTAGGTGGATCCATTCTTGAGTTGTCGGTAAGTCAGGTGCTAGCCATTTCAGCACTATAGCTTTCCTAGCGTAGAACAACAACTCCCTACACAGTTGTAGTTTATTTATCCCATTTATCCCACAATTCTGAGTCTACAATCCCTAGTAGATATGGTTCTGGTTCAAATGGTATTAATAGTTTAAGCTGTGTTTTTAGAAACTCGTTAATTTCTCTCCAGTATATTTGAATAGATGGACATGTCCACAGTAAATGCCAGCTGTCTGCCTCAGGTCCCCCACACCTCGGGCAGTCCGAATTCTGCCGCCTTTTTGCTCGGTGCAGTCTTATCGGGGTTAGGTACGCTTGGTTTAGGATGTAGAACTGGATAAGTTTATTTTGTGCCGCTGGGGATGCTAGATTATGGCAGTTCGTAACCTCTCCTGCTGTTTCAGCGTCTGGTATCCTCAAAGATCCTCAAAGGGTATTATGTGTCCCCTCTTGATGATCTGCCTGAATTGTGTGAGCCCCTGTCTCTCCCAGTATTCTCCAGAGTGAAAGGTGCATAAGTTGGGGTATTTATAGTTTCTCCAAATTGGTAGGTCTTCCGGTATATCTTTGAAATTAAGTATTTTGTTGGTTATTGCCCATATTTTGGCATCCTGGGCGTGTAGTGTGGTATTCGGTCCTATGGAGTGCTTATTTGATTCATTTATATATGCTATATATGGTCCTTTAAGATATTTAGCCAGCATCCAGTCCGATTGTGTAGGTTCGTCCCCATTGGGCATCCAGCACCCGAGATACTTCAATTGACCCGCTAGGTAGTAGAGGCGGAAATTCGGAAGTGCCAGTCCACCATCTGCCCTGGGAACTTGTAATTGTTTGAGGCGCACTCTTGCTCTGCCATTTCCCCATAGAAAGGTTGTATGTAAGCCAGAGTGTGCTGTATTATATATAGAATCTTGGGAAGGAGGAATATTTTTACTAGATTTATACGACCTATGAGATTTATCGGCAATGTTTTCCACCTTGTGGTTTTTTCAGCTACGAATTTAATTAATGGTAGTAGATTATATTTAAAGAATTCTGTTCTGGACTTTGTGATTGTGACACCGAGGTACTTAAAGCTGCTCACTATTGGTATGTGTGTTGGTATATCTCCTTGTTGTACTGCGTTTCTGTCCAGTGGGAGTATATATGATTTGTTCCAGTTTATATATAGCCCGGTGTATGGACCATATCTAGTTATTTCTTGAATTGTTGCTTGTAGAGATCCGTTCGACGCGTCAAGGAATAGGATCATATCATCCGCATAGAGTCCCAGCTTCTCTTCATGTTGGCCTAGTTTTAGTCCCTGTATAACAGGGTTTCCTCTAATTTTCAGAGCCAATATTTCTATTACCAGCGCAAATAAATATGGGGACAGAGGACATCCTTGTCTTGTCCCTCTCTGAAGATTGAAGAGTTCAGAGGTTTCACCTTGTAGAGTAATACATGCTTTCGGATTACTGTACAGCAGCTTAAGCCAGGATATGTATTGTGAGCCAAATCCATATTTCTCCAGGACCGCCCATAGGAATTCCCACACTACCGAATCAAAGGCCCTACAGGCGTCCAAAGAGAGGAGTATTCTATTGCCAGTGTTGTCGTGGTCGACCTGTGTTTGTATGAGAACCCTTCTTAAATTGATCGACGTCGATTTTTGGAGCATGAATGCGGTTTGGTCTGGTGCTATCAGTGTTGCTATAACCGTTTGCAGTCTATTTGCCAGCAGTTTTGCCAGTATCTTGTAGTCGCAATTTAGTAGTGAAATGGGTCGATATGCTTCGTGGCAAGTAGGATCTTTATCCGGTTTTGTCAGTACAATTATACTTGCTTTGCTCATGGATTTTGGCATTTCTCCTCGTTGAAAGGCTTCCAGGTAAGTTTTAAGTAGTGGTTTACATAATAATTTGGGGTACTTTTTGTAAATCTCTATGGGGATGCCATCCATACCTGGTGCCCTTCCCGAGTTTATTTGTTGAATTTTTGTCAGGATTTCTTCTTCCGTGATTTGTATATCCAGTAGTTCACGGTGTTCTGGCTTCAGACTTGGGGATTGGATATCTGCTAGATATACTTGGATCTCAGTTGAGTTGTATTTTAGTTGTGTTTGGTATAGCGTTCGATAATATTCTTTGAAGCTATTTGCTATATCTGCTAATTCGGTCTGCTCTCCCCCAGCTGGGTCATGTATTTTTATAATTGATGTTGCAGTTCGTTTCTTTTTTGCTAAATATGATAGTATTTTGGCAGACTGGTTTCCCAGTTCAAAACGATTTTGACTGATGAAGAATGCTTTGCGTTGTTCTTTCTCTTTAAGCATTGTATTATAGGATCTTTGACGTATTTGCCAGGTTTGGTAATTTCCAGGTAGTGGATTTAGGATATATGCCGCTTCGGATTGTAGTACTGCCTTTTCTTCAGCAGCCTCTCTTTCCCTAGTCTGTTTTGTGATGAATGAGATTGTTGATATTAAAGTTCCTCGTAGATAGGCTTTCAATGTTTCCTATTGTATTGCTTGTGACACAGTGCCTTGTTCCATTTCCAGGTAGTTTTCCAGTTTTTGTTGTATAAGATCGGGTTCAGGAAACAGGGAGATCCAGAAGGGGTTTAGTTTCCATCTGCGTATTGTAGTTATCTGTTTTGGTGGTTTTATCTCCAAGTATAGAGGTGCATGGTCTGAAGGACCCCTTGGTAGTATTTTCATATTGTACAGCCTACTCGTTAACATTGGGGTTACGAATATATAGTCCACTCTTGAGAGTGAAGCGTGTGTGGCTGAATGACATGTGAATCCTTGTATAGTTGGGAACAGGAACTTCCAGGTGTCTATCCATTCGTGTTCAGTTGTGAATTTATTCAGCTTAGTTCTTGACTGTGGCATATGCGGTGAGAGTCTCGTTGGGAGCCTGTCCCACGCTTCATCCATGACCATGTTAAAGTCTCCTAGTATCACAATTGGGAAGTCTGGAAATTTGGCCATGAATTCTATAGCTTGACCAAGCACCGCAACATTGGCTGGTGGGGGGTTGTAGAATCCGAGGAACAGAAACGGTGCGCTGTTTATTTTTGTTGCTATAAAGACAAATTTTCCTGTGGGGTCTATTTTAGTCGACAGGATTTCACTTCTCAGTGTGTTTCGTAGGAATATAGAGACTCCCCTAGCGTACGAGGAATGGCAGCTGTGGAATTGGTGTCCTATCCAGGGTTTATGTATCCGGTTGGTGTCACTTTTTAGGAAGTGAGTTTCCTGTAGGCACGGTATATCCGGGTTTATGTCTGTGTATTATATCCCAGATTATATGTTTTTTTTGGGTATTTCCCAGTCCCCTTACATTCCATGATAATATTTTCATCATGGTGGTCATATTGTTTGTAGGGGCTCTATAGAGTTATGTCTCATTCCCCCGGACTGGCCGACCGCGCCACCCACCCGACCACATATCTCGACATCTATATACTGATAATTCTGTATCGTTGTAACTTTGAGGTTATAACAGTGGAAGAAACAATAATTTCTATTTCGCAGTTTAGTCATTATTTCTACATATTTGAGGTAGTACAAACACTAACAACAGTAACAACATATATACAGTGCCTGATTCGTCAGTGAGGCACGCCTGTTTATTTCAGGAGTTGCTTTATTATACCTTTATTATATCGTGGCCATATTTCTCTCTTCAGCGGGGGGGAGAGGCAAAAAAAAAAAAAAAGGGGGGGGGGGGGTCCACCAGGGCAGCACACATGTTCAACCGGTTTCCCATCATGGGGTATATATATGTACATAGATATATATAGACATATATTCCTGTCCTGTCAATCTATATGGTGGCATAGTTTGTGTTTCAGCATATTTTAACACTTAAACATTCTGTGTTAATTATCTTTGTTGTTTCTTAGATATCCTTATTCATATACGCTTATATTCTACAACATTGCTTGAGGATATACACTAAATTGCCCTTCGTATAGCCCCCAAATTAGACAAGAAATCACATATATATCCCTGTTAAATCTATTAACAGTGGTACCTTCCAGAGTCTTGCTTATTTTAGCCCTTAATCTTATCACATTTATTATCATATTTTTCTCTCAGAAGTTTGTACATATATTCCGCTGCATGTCACAACATCACCTGGTGGTGCTCAATACATTACCATTTGTGTCGTTCTCCCCTGTTTCTTCCCCTCAGATATTCATATTCAGTTATTGCTATCCGGTTATCATATGTAGGTTGGGTGTGTCCCATCTGCTGATATGTTAATATAGGGGATGTCACAGTTATGGTGCATATATACGTTCATTTCACAGTTTTATTGTCTTCACCGACACTTCTCCCAAGCTTTCTGTATGTCTTACTCACAGTATCTTGCCGTGTACCCATTCCGAGCATCTAAGTGCCCGGTTCCGGTTGATCTCTACATGGCGTCAGGCTAATCCAGTAGACCCCAGGCCCATCGCCCCCCCAAATGTCCAACTCCCCCCCCATCTGTACAAATAGTCTCCAGTTACACCCATCATTTTTACTCATGAATCGCTTCGGTATCCATTGCCGTATTCTATAATTTGTTTGCTTCCATCCACTCCATGGCCTCTGCTGGGGTTTGGAAGAACACCGACCTTTCATTGTAGATAATCCGCAGCCTGGCTGGGTACAGCATTGCATACTCAACTCCTGCTCTGCGCAGCTTTTGCTTAATTTCCATGAACGTGGCCCTTTTCTTTTGCAGGTCTGGCGAGTAGTCCGGGAAGATAGCGATCCTAGCATTTTCGTATTGTAGGTTAGGTGTGGTACGCGCCTTTTTCAGTACCGCATCTCTGTCTTTTGAGCTAAGAAGTCTCGCTATTATGGGCCTGGATCTTCCTCCCGGTGGTGGTGGCCTAGCCGGGACTCTATGTGCACGCTCCACTGCAAATACTGGGCTTAGTTGATCTTTGCCAAGTGCGGTTATCAGCCATTTTTCAATGAACTCCTCAGTATTTTGCCCTTCCGCCCTCTCCGGAAATCCCACCAGGCGCAGATTTTGGCGCCTTGAGCGATTTTCTAAATCTTCTGCTTTATCTTTGTATAGTTGCAGCTCTTGCTTCATTCTATTTATTTCCTCTGGTATGGGTTGAACTGTATCCTCCACCGTACTTATTCTAGTCTCGGTCTCGGTCACCCTTTGTCGTACCTTATGAAGGTCCTGCCGCAGCAGTCCCACATCAACTCGGACCTCTTCAATCAGCAACGTGAGGGTGGTTTTCGATTCCTTAATAGCATGTAATAAACTGGTTTGGAGCTGTGGGAGGGTGAGTTCGTTTTCAGATTCAGAATCATCTGTGGGGTCTTGTGCGTACTGGTCTCCGGCCGCCGAGGTAGGTATATTTCGCGCTCCCGCGTGTCGGCCTGGTTCGTCCTCGGTTTGTCTGGCAAACTTGCTAAGTTTTTCAGCTGGGGTGGATTCGGATTTACCTCTCCTGTCTTTATCTTTGTTTTTCCCCATATTAGCAGTTAGGATATGTATTTTTTTCAGGATAATTCATAGGATAGTAAAGTTTCTGTGGAGGAGCTCTGCAGCGTGTGTCCACTCAGTTCAGCATCCTGGCCACGCCCCTCCTATAACGTTGTTAACAATAAAACATTTACAGCATCAAAAAGACAAAGTACAGCTGGACTCTGTCATTAATAACGTTTGAAAATAACATTGGTTACTGTTATGCCCTAATTTAGCTTGTTACTAAATAACATACTCATAATGGTTACAACAAGCTAAATTAGGGCATAACAGTAACAAATGTTATTTTCAAACGTTATTAATGACAGAGTCCAGCTGTACTTTGTCTTTTTGATGCTGTAAATGTTTTATTGCCGCCGGAACGCAGGAGCAGTATTGATGTTTGACTGGGATTGGGACAACCCAAGACGGCAGCACGCTTTTTCTGGCTATTATAACGAGGGATTCTTCAGTCAAGCCCGACGATAGTGACCTGCAGGAGCGGGTCTCTCTTCCGTACACTGGATAACGGCGTGAGAAGAGGTAAATTGGCCTGGAGCTTAACTTCTCTGTATTTTTAATAAAAAGAATTGTGTGGCATATCCTAATGGAACCATTTTCCACATCAAGTAGCTTATCACATGCTAAACACCTCAGGTAATATACCTGATTACATGTAGTTGTGGTAAAAGGTATGTGGGAAAATCACAACGAAAATTGTGTACACATATCCAGGAACATATTAGGGCAGTTAAAATGGAGAGATTCTCCACAGTAGTGTGGCAAAGCACATTTTTGAGGAGCATAGAAGTAAACTTTAAATTCATAGGGATCCAAACTGTAAATTTTGGGATTAGAGGAGGGGATCTTGACATATGCTAGATTTTTATAAAAACAACAGTTGTAAATTAGCCTAATTGGAGTGCTTCCACAATCCTTGTATTGTCAGATTTATTAATATTAACCTTATTTAGTTCTTTCTGTACCATATCCTCAGTTAACCAAAGTGCACTTGAATCTTTTATACCATTATTGCTAAGATACTCTATGATATCTGTACTTGGATCTTCTATAGTGTATACAGCGGGGGAAAAAATATTCAAGACATTTGCTTTATCGCCATCCTCCGTAACTAACTTATCCCCATTAATTGATGGTGCCACATTCTCAGTCCTCATCTTCTTACTATTAATGTACATAAAAAAAAATTCGGCTTAGTGGTGCTTTGTTCAGCTATTCTAACTTCATTATTATTTTTAGCTAGTTTGATTGCTTTCTTATACTTATACTTGTTACAGTTTTTATAATCCCCAAAGGCCCTTTCCGTTCCCTCTGACTTAAAGGTTTTAAATGCCTTTTTCTTCCTTTCCATTTGCCTCTTTACATCAGCCACATGGGCGCAGATTTATTTTTTTTACATTTATTTCCCAAGGGTATACATTTAGAATGGCTTAAAATCGCCTTAAACACAGTCCACAGTGGGTAGGGTAAAAAGGTATTCAACCTCCAAAACTATGTTACTATGTTACTTATACAGACATTATGGGTAGGGTATAAAGGTTGAACTAGATGGACGTATGTCTTTATTCAACCTCCAATACTATAGCAAAAGAATCCAACATTTATACAAACTCTCCACGCTACACTCTCCATGTACTAATTTCATTTTAGTGTGATGCTACGTCACACTAAGGGGCATTTTTATAAAAAAAGTTAATACCACCAAAAAATTACCGCCGCACATCGCGGCCTGCTGGGAAGGGTCGAGGGTGGGGTGGGCGTGCCTCCCGGGCGGGTGCGACCACCTGCGGGGTTGCCTGCCATCCCCGCTGCAGGGAGGCCTGTATCGGCTGCTTTTGCTACCTTCAAGGTGGCGAAGCAAAACAGCGATACTAGCAGTGCGAAACACTTACCGCCGCTTATAAATAGGAAGTATCGGTGCGAAGGGTTAACGCCTCGTTAACTTTTCGCCAGCTGTTTTCGGACATTAATAAATTGCGATTTATGCAGGAAATGTCAGGGAAAACGTCCGTGAAAACTTAACAAAGCTTATAAATATGCCCCTAAGTGTACAAGTGTATGGCAAACAGGCACACTGCTAGTCCAGTTAAAATAAAATGACCTCCTTTTACTGGATTACGAAAATTTATTACATATTAACCGGGTTAAGCCTCAATTTGACTCTGTGTATGAGTGTTTGAAACGTGTGTGTCCATGTGTATTTGAAGGTGTGTTAAAATATATTTTTAACCATGCATGCCTTGTACACGTGTTTATTTAATCATATTCTAAATATGTAGACAGGACTTTACAATTACGTCATTGATGTGAGTCAGAATTTTAACAGCCGGAGATAGAGATATGTAGAACACGGGAGTTCCTCATTTACGTGCTGACACACTAACACATTTATCTCTCCCACTATCGGAGGGCTGGTGCTCTTTCAAGCACATGAATAATGTTCGCCCAACAATCTGCAATCGAATTGGTTAACGAGGCTCGACTGAACATCTCTTTTGGTCATACACGATTGCTCATGCACATTGTGTATTGCGGGTCAGTCCCACGATCGCAAGTGTGTATAAAGCTAAGGCTGTGTACACACAAGCAGATTTTTAGGCCAAACCAACTGATATCTCCGTGTATCGATTGGTCACAGCAGTGGTGTAACTAGGAATCACTGGGCCCCCCTGCAAAATTATGATGGAGCCCCTATTCGTGCTTCATCCACACTGGTTTTCTGTGAGGAGGCTATATCTATCATAGGAAAAAAAATAGAAGATGGGGCCCCTTGGTTCCCAGGCTGCTCTATGGTCGCTACCCTGGTAGTTACACACCCCTGGTCAGGGTTAAAAATCTGTGGTTGTTTGTTGTTGCTGGCGACCGTTGTTTGTTGTCCGTTCACCTTGACATGTCGGTAAATCACCACGATCCTGTGGTCTGGTAGTGTAATGCCGCCGGTCTGCACCATGCAATAACAGTTACATTTTGTATTATATTTAACACTAAACTTATATTAGGCCATACCCTTTAAATATGCAAGCTCATATTTAAAGGGTATGTCCACCCCTAAAAATATTTTTGAATATGATTCCCCCTGCCGGGAGTTCTTTGCAGCGGGGGAAAGAGGGAAAGTAAGTAGAGTTTGGGGCACTTTCTAAGAATACAAATAGAGTGGTTGGGGCTGGGGGACAGGGGGAATCATATATTTAAAGGGATTTACACTAGGGGGAGGGAATCCTGAGAGGCAGGGAGAGGGAGGGAGAGGGAGGGAGGGGGTGGAGAAGGGCTGCAGTACACATGCCAAACTTCTCCCGGAGGCCAGGTAGGAGGCAGAGTCCTATATGGACTCTGCTATCCTCCTGGTGGGCAGTTTTTGGGACTTTGGGGGGGGATACGGAGAACCAGATGGAGCTGGGATGTAAGGTAAGGATTAAACTACACTACACAATGGGGCCAAGTGGGGGGGATTATAGTTTTGGGGGTGGACATGCCCTTTAAGGGAACAACTGATATTTCTGTTGGTCGCCTTGAAATATTGTGGTATTTTTACAGCGGCTGCTGACCGATGTCAGGCATTCTTGTGTCTAAATCTGATGAAGGGATGTTTGAACGTGTTGTTAAATCATGACTGACCGTATGATCTCTTATGGACCGTGTAAAATGTTGGCTGTGGCCACAACCAACAATGTATTTGCCTGGCTGAACAGTCCATAGTGTCAGGGGTAGCTGGGCTGAAAATTCTACTTTGCTTTGTTTGCTTTGCACTTTGATTCACTATGATTCGCTATAATATTGTTTTTATTCTTTCAGATGTTATCCTTGAAAACAAGGACAGGGTAGTCCCTAAAGGAAATGAGTAAGTGCAGTATCTTTTTATACTCTTGTCAATGATAGTCCTACAATAAATCTTTTTATAATAATGTTTAAAATACTGATTTGGCTTTTTGGCACTAACATTACACCTAATAATCATTTATTACCGGTGGGTCCTGGTTCCATATTCTACATATTTAGCTTGTATTGTGGATGTCAATCTATTATATCTTGTGGTTTTTAGCTGGCATCAGCCAACAAAGCAAGGTGGATTATTATATCAATCCATATGGTTTCTATGGTAAGTCTTTATATAAAAATAAATAAATTATTTGCAGACATCCCGTTTCTAGAACTAGGATTATAACTATAATAATTATCATATTGCCCTTAATTATTCTATTTATTACATTTCTTTAAGTCAGTCTTAGAGGAAAAATGTCCAAAATGCAGGAAAAACAGCAGTACTTGGGTAAGTTACATATTTACAGGAGTAAAGGAGGTTGTATAAGACAAAACGTCCATCTAGTCCAACCTTTATACCCTACCCATAATGTCTGTATAACAGTTACATAGTAACATAGTATTGGAGGATGTATAAAGACATACGTCCCACTAGTCTAACCTTTTTACCACCCCACAAATGTCTGTATAACAGTTACATAGTAACATGTATTGGAGGTTGTATAAAGACATACGTCCATCTAGTCCAACCTTTTTACCCTACCCATAATGTCTGTATAACAGTTACATAGTAACATAGTATTGGAGGTTGTATAAGAATACGTCCATCTAGTCCAACCTTTATACCCTACCCATAATGTCTATAACAGTTACATAGTAACATAGTATTGGAGGTTGTATAAAGACATACGTCCATCTAGAGTTGTAGTTTCCAAACATCTTGAATGCCAAGTTTCTACCCTCGGTTTATACTCGGGTCAATAACTTTATTAGGATTTTTAGCTGAAATTGGGTACCTCGGTTTATACTCGGGTTGGTTTATACTCGAGTATATACGGTATGTAACTTTTATACAGACATTATGGGTAGGGTATAAAGGTTGGACTAGATGGACGTATGTCTTTATACAACCTCCAATACTATGTTACTATGTAACTGTTATATAGACATTATGGGTAGGGTATAAAGGTTGGACTAGATGGACGTATGTCTTTATACAACCTCCAATACTATGTTACTATGTAACTGTTATACAGACATTATGGGTAGGGTAAAAAGGTTGGACTAGATGGACGTATGTCTTTATACAACCTCCAATACTATGTTACTATGTAACTGTTATACAGACATTTTGGGTAGGGTAAAAAGGTTAGACTAGATGGACGTATGTCTTTATACATCCTCCAATACTATGTTACTATGTAACTGTTATACAGACATTATGGGTAGGGTATAAAGGTTGGACTAGATGGACGTTTGTCTTTATACAACCTCCTTTACTCCTGTAAATATGTAACTTACCCAAGTACTGCTGTTTTTCCTGCATTTTGGACATTTTTCCTCTAAGACTGACTATAAAGAAATGTAATAAATAGAATAATTAAGGGCAATATGATAATTATTATAGTTATAATCCTAGTTACTAGAAACGGGATGTCTGCAAATAATTTATTTATTTTTATATAAAAGACTTACCATAGAAACCATATGGATTGATATAATAATCCACCTTGCTTTGTTGGCTGATGCCAGCTAAAAACACAAAGATATAAGTAGATTGACATCCACAATACAAGCTAAAATATGTAGAATATGGAACCAGAGACCAACCGGTAATAAATGATTATTAGGTGTAATGTTATGTGCCAAAAAAGCCAAATCAGTATTTTAAACATTATTATAAAAAGATTTATTGTAGGGACTATCATTGACAAGAGTATAAAAAGATACTGCACTTACTCATTTCCTTTAGGGACTACCCTGTCCTTGTTTTCAAGGATAACATCTGAAAGAATAAAAACAATATGTATAGACATGAATCATAGTGAATCAAAGTGCAAAGCAAACAAAGCAAAGTAGAATTTTCAGCCCAGCTACCCCTGACACTATGGACTGTTCAGCCAGGCAAATACATTGTTGGTTGTGGCCACAGCCAACATTTTATCACGGTCCATAAGAGATCATACGGTCAGTCATGATTTAACAACACGTTCAAACATCCCTTCATCAGATTTAGACACAAGAATGCCTGACATCGGTCAGCAGCCGCTGAAAAAATACCACAATATTTCAAGGCGACCAACAGAAATATCAGTTGTTCGGCCTTAAAGGGCATGTCCACCCCCAAAACTATAATCCCCCCCACTACTGGCCCCATTGTGTAGTGTAGTTTAATCCTTACCTTACATCCCAGCTCCATCTGGTTCTCCTGTAGTCCCCCCCCAAAGTCCCAAAAACTGCCCACCAGGAGGATAGCAGAGTCCATATAGGACTCTGCCTCCTACCTGGCCTCCGGGAGAAGTTTGGCATGTGTACTGCAGCCCTTCTCCCACCCCCTCTCCCTCCCTCTCCCTCCCTCTCCCTGCCTCTCAGGATTCCCTCCCCCTAGTGTAAATCCCTTTAAATATATGATTCCCCCTGTCCCCCCAGCCCCAACCACTCTATTTGTATTCTTAGAAAGTGCCCCAAACTCTACTTACTTTCCCTCTTTCCCCCGCTGCAAAGAACTCCCGGCAGGGGGAATCATATATCAAAAATATTTTTAGGGGTGGACATACCCTTTAAATATGAGCTTGCATATTTAAAGGGTATGGCCTAATATAAGTTTAGTGTTAAATTATAATACAAAATGTAACTGTTATTGCATGGTGCAGACCTGGCGGCATTACACTACCAGACCACAGGATCGTGGTGATTTACCGACATGTCAAGGTGAACGGACAACAAACAACGGTCGCCAGCAACAACAAAACAACCACAGATTTTTAACCCTGACCCAGGGGTGTAACTACCAGGGTAGCGACCATAGAGCAGCCTGGGAACCAAGGTGGCCCCATCTTCTTATTTTTTCCTATGATAGATATAGCCTCCTCACAGAAAACCAGTGTGGATGAAGCACGAATAGGGGCTCCATCATAATTTTGCAGGGGGGCCCAGTGATTCCTAGTTACACCACTGCTGTGACCAATCGATACACGGAGATATCAGTTGGTTTGGCCTAAAAATCTGCTTGTGTGTACACAGCCTTAAGCTTTATACACACTTGCGATCGTGGGGACTGACCCGCAATACACAATGTGCATGAGCAATCGTGTATGACCAAAAGAGATGTTCAGTCGAGCCTCGTTAACCAATTCGATTGGCAGATTGTTGGGCGAACATTATTCATGTGCTTGAAAGAGCACCAGCCCTCCGATAGTGGGAGAGATAAATGTGTTAGTGTGTCAGCACGTAAATGAGGAACTCCCTTGTTTCTACATATCTCTATCTCCGGCTGTTAAAATTCTGACTCACATCAATGACGTAAATTGTAAAGTCCTGTCTACATATTTAGAATATGATTAAATAAACACGTGTACAAGGCGCATGCATGGTTAAAAATATATTTTAACACACCTTCAAATACACATGGACACACACGTTTACAAACACTCATATACAGAGTCAAATTAGAGGCTTAACCCGGTTAATATGTAATAAATTTTCGTAATCCAGTAAAAGGAGGTCATTTTATTTTAACTGGACTAGCAGTGTGCCTGTTTGCCATACACTTGTACACTTAGGGGCATATTTATAAAGCTTTGTTAAGTTTTCACGGACGTTTTCCCTGACATTTCCTGCATAAATCGCAATTTATTAATGTCCGAAAACAGCTGCGAAAAGTTAACGAGGCGTTAACCCTTCGCACCGATACTTACCTATTTATAAAGCGGCGGTAAGTGTTTCGCACTGCTAGTATCGGCTGTTTTGCTTCGCCACCTTGAAGGTAGCAAAAGCAGCCGATACAGGCCTCCCTGCAGCGGGGATGGGCAGGCAACCCGCGGCAGGTGGTCGCACCCGCCCCCGGAGGCACGCCCACCCCACCCTCGACCCTTCCCAGCAGGCCGCGATGTGCGGCGGTAATTTTTTTGGTGGTATTAACTTTTTTTATAAAAATGCCCCTTAGTGTGACAGTAGCATCACACTAAAATGAAATAGTAGCATGGAGAGTGTAGCGTGGAGAGTATTGTATAAATGTTGGAATTCTTTGCCGTATTTATAAAAAGTTTATAATTTATATAAGTTTTTATATTTATATTAAATTCCTGGGTGGTTTTTTAAAAGATTTAACAGGCCGTGGGGAATTTTTAAATAAAAATGATTTCCTGAAAAAAAGGAAGAAAAAAAAGAAAACCCCCATAAATGCCCCCTCGCCACCACAGATCAACTAACCAAATCTTTGCTTAGAATTTCAATTTTCACCGTTTTATAAATACCGCTATGGTTTTCGCAAGTTTAAAGGCCAAGAAAATTGTATTTCTAGTAAAAAAAATTTTACTTTATCACTGCTGAAAATACCCCCCCCCCGATCACTGATTTTAATAAATAGTCCATAAGGTGGCCATGCACATTCCAGATACTCAATAAATCCTAATTTAGGCTGAGGCCCACTAGAATGCACCAAATTGTCACGAAACCGCCAGCGTTATCGCACAATTGCGTGTGCTATTTCTGTGCGTTGTTGCACACAGAAATAATTAACATTATAAAAATGCATGCGTTTGTGTTACAAAATTGTGCAGCGCAAACGCGAATGAATGCGCAATTACATGCGCATCGGAAATCTCCGTAATTTTTGCGTTCCCGCGATTTCCATTTTAAGCAAAATACACCGCAAATGCGCAAAAAACCGTTAGTGTGGGCCTAGCCCTTACTGAGTATCGGCAAGGTGTGGGGGTTAAAAACGACTGATAACAATGCCTAATGAACTATTGCTGTCGACTGTTCCTGACAGAAAATTTGCCCAGAATCGGCCCTGATCAAGGGAAAATCAGAAGGTAAGTTTCCAAAAGTATCTCCCACAAAAGTTCCCAAGCTAGAAGGCCTATAACAGGGCATAGACCCAAATGTGTAGCTATGGGGCCTTATTTTATCTCATTTGTTTATTCCGATTGAGAAAATGATATCGCATGCTGCAGGCTGTATCGTAATCGGAATCTGGACAAGATTATGCAGCTAATCTAATTAATGTCATTTCTAATATTAGAAAACTCTGATAATGTTCCTTGTATCGGTTCAGTTGTTATTTTACAGCTTGGCCGCTAAAAGTAACACTTTAGTCCAAAACCATTGGTATTATTACATGCAATACAGATACATGTATTTAGCCATTTGTTTAACTTGCAGACAGGACCTGGGTTATGCTATAATTCTATAAGGTGCTGCTTACTTCGATCCCATGATGCACTAATACTCATAAAGTTCGGCGCTCCAGATGTTTGAAAACTACTAGTCCCCGAATTTATCAACTACAAAGAGAATCCAGGGAATGCAGGGAGTTGTAGTTTTTAAACATCCAGAGGGCCATAGATTTAGGGTCCCTGGATAAGCAAAGGAAATTAAGCAGTGCTAAGTGGGGGAGGTTTTGGTTGTATTATTAGTTTGTTAAATAAAAGAGCAAAACCTAACTTTTTACTTACTGCATCCGGTGCACTGTGCTGTTAAAAAAATACAGAACGTGGCTCTGGCCCAAAAAAAGTGTTAAACTCACGCTAATATAGTATTACTTCTGTAATCTTGTTAGGGAAATGTAGGGGGGGCACCATATTGGCACAGAATGGTTTCACACATCTTGCCATTCAATTGTTTCATTGTGGGACGGTTTGTTTGCGTAAACAGATCAGATCATGTCTTTTATATCATTGGGTTTAGAAAAGTTTTTCGGATGCTGCATTTTTCGTGGCCAAGATTGGGAAGGAAGGGGGTTAGGTTTGGGGTAGCTGGGGGAAAAAACTGGGAACTGGCTTCCAGTGGGCCACAAAAAGAGAGACCAATTTCCTTATTGCACAGCCAAGTTAAATCTTGGACACCTCCATCACAATGCTTGACAGCTGGAATATTTTTTTTACAAAATGTGGTGTGCAATTATGGCATCTGAAACGTTGTCTTTGTGCTCTATTTCATATATATCCAGAGGATATCATTCCAAATGTTCCTTGAGTCATCAAGATCCCCCCCCCAATGGTTGAGGTATATAATAGGGTTAGACAACGTCTTTATGACATCATAGGGAATATTTTTAAACATGCTGTATTAGAAAAGTCTGAATTTATGGGTTTATATCAACTGATAATGATGCAGCCATAAAGTACTGATCATTATCTATACTTTATGGCCATAACATTATTGTACATCCTCAGTCGGAATATGACTGCGGGCGTAAACTACCACCATGGTCAGTAAAGACTGGAGAGGTATTTTATGGTTGGTACCGTGTGGTAGCAAGTTACAAACATTTTACAACCACGGTGCAAAATAGATATGTATTGGGAATTAACGATCATTATCATTGTTTTACAATGTTAGTTAAGGCAAATATGCAATATAGTGCCAATATAACTATGGTCTAAGCACCAACAGTTATAAGGGCTGTTATAAGGGTGTTAAGCCTTTACATCATACTGATTTAGCATTTTGCATGTAGGTGAAAGGAGATGTAAAGGCTCATACAAATGTCCAGTCGCTGGACATTTGTATGAGGCCTCATTAATGAACAAAAAAACCATTTCAGTCGACGAAGCGCCCATACACAGTACGATTGGCGGCAAAACAGGCTCTCATGCACATCACCTGTGGCTGGTCGGCACCTTGATCATTCGAGTGAATGAAGCTTAAGGAACCAGTCTCCAGTAGAATGCACAAAAATGCAAAAAATGCGGTGTGGGTGTGTGTTGCTTTGGTAAATTACTTTTAATGATTTGTGGCTCTTAAATCCCCCTTTATGTTTTTACTATTTGTGACCTTAAATCCCTATTTGTGCTTTCTATGGAATTCCTGGGTTTTTAATATTCTGAGAAATATTGTGCTATAACACAAATACACACACGCACATACACACTAAAATGTACAGTGCTGGCTATATTAGCAATTACCCTATACACATATTATACAAATCCATTGATCTATGTATGTCCCATCATCCCATGCAATAGAGGGGTCCCAGGGGTGTGTCTCTGAGATCAAGTTTGCCACGGTATAACAAAAGCTGGCTGTGGCCTACACAGGCTTCCATATTACAGGCAGTGGCATGTTTAGGGGGATTACTGGTGCCTGGAATCCCCTCTTTCTGCTTGCTCAGTGCAGTCTGCTGTCCCTCTACTCCTTGTGCCCATAGACTGTTACATAGATTGTTATATAGATTGTTAAATGGATTAGATTGTTACATAGATTGTTATATAGATTGTTACATAGATTGTTATATAGATTGTTACATAGATTAGATTGTTACATAGATTAGATTGTTATATAGATTGTTACATAGATTAGATTGTTATATAGATTGTTACATAGATTGTTACAATGGATTTTAGATGTTATATAGATTGTTACATAGATTTTTATATAGATTGTTATATAGATTGTTACATGGATTGTTATAGACATTGTTACATAGATTGTTCTATAGATTGTTACATGGGTTGTTATAAAGATTTTTATATAGATTGTTACATGGATTGTTATAAAGATGTTATATAGATTGTTATAAAGATTATAATATATATTGTTATATAGATTGTTACATAGATTGTTCTATAGATTGTTACAGGGGTTGTTATTAAGATTGTTATATAGATTGCTCTATAGCTTGTTACATTGATTGTTATAAAGATTGTTATATAGATTTTTACATGGATTGTTATAAAGATTGTTACATAGATTGGTATATGGATTTGATTGTTACATGGATTGTTATATAGATTGTTACATAGATTACATTGTTATATAGATATTTACATGGATTGTTAAAAAGATTGTTACATGGATTGTTATATGGATTTGATTGTTACATAGATTGTTACATGGGTTGTTATAAAGATTGTTATATAGATTGTTATATGGATTTGATTGTTACATAGATTGTTACATGGGTTGTTATAAAGATTGTTACATAGATTGTTATATGGATTTGATTGTTAAATAGATTATATATAGATTGTTACATGGATTACATTGTTATATAGCTTGTTACATAGATTGTTACATGGATTGTTACTTAGATTGTTATATAGATTGGTAACAATTTATATAACAATCTCTTACAATCTATATAACCATCTATATACAATCTACTCCCTGTACAATCTATAAACTATCTATTACGATCTAATCATTTAACATCTATATAACGCAATCTATGTACAATTTAATGTAACAATCTATGTAACAACAAGCCATGTAATATCTATATACATCTAATCCATGTAACATCTATATACAAACCCATTACCCTCTATATACACTCCATGTAACGATCTATAGACCAATTTATATAACATCTTTATACAACCTATGTAAACAATCTATAGTACATCTAATTTAACCATCTAGCTATGTAACAGATCTCTATAACAAGCTATATACAAATTAATGTAACAACTATATATAACATCTATATACAATCAATCTATAACACTATGTAACCATCTATTTAACAATCTAACTTCATAACAATCTATAAAAATTATGTGAACAATCTATATAACAATCTGTATAACTAATCAATCCATGTAACCAATTCTATGTAACAATCTATGTAACAATCAAAAAATCATATGAACAATCTATATACCATCTATACAATCCATTAAATCTAACAACTCTATAGGTACAATCATCATATAACAATTATATAACCTCTCTCTATAAACAATACTATGAATCAATCTGTAAACAAATCTTCAGTAATATCATATAACGCTATATAACATATCGATGTAAACAATCTTGTATAAAATCCATGTTATAAAACTCATATAACATCTATATAAAAATCTAGGTAAACCAATCATGGAACAATCTTTATAACAATCCAGTGTAAACGACGAACGAGTAAAACAATCTATAAACAACTTATAACATCCAAAACAATCAGGAAACAAGAGTAACAAGTAGACACATAAAAATTATAACAATCTTTATAAACAATTCATAGCAACAATCTATAAAAAATCTATGGAACAATCTATATCACAAATCTTTTTAAACATTCCCTGTAGCAATTACATTAACAATCTATGTAACAATCAAATCCATAAACAATCTATATAACAATCTTTATAACAATCTATATACAAATCTATGTAACAATGCTTTACAACAATCATTGTAACATTTATATAACATCATATAAATCTATTGTAAACAATCTATGTAGCAATCTGTATAACAAATCTATGTAACAATCTTTATAACAATCAATGTATATCAATCTATATAACATCTTGATACAATCTATGTAACAATCTATATAAAATCTATGTAACAACTAATATAACAATTACTTGTAAACTCTTTATAAACAATTCATGTAAACAAATCTATACACTCATTTAACAATCCTGTATCACAATCATGTAACTATCTATATAACAATCTAAGATAACAATCCCATGTATAAAATCTAGGTACCAATCATTTATAAAATGTTAATCATGTAACAATATTATATTAATCTATGTAAACCATCAAATCCAATAACAATTATATAACAATCTTTAATACAACCCATTGTAACAATCTAATAACAATCTTTGATAACAACCCATGTACACAATCTATGTAACAATTGCAAATCCATATAACAATCTAGTGTACAATCTTTATAACAATTCATGTAACAATTATATATAAAGATAACTCATGGAACAATCTATATAACAATCTTTATAAACACCATGTAAACAATCTATTCACAATCAAATCCTATAAACAATCATGTAACAATCTTTTTTAACATCCATGTAAATCTATATAAGCCAATGTTTAATCTATGTAACATCTATTAAACAATCATGTACAATCAATCCATATCCAAGCATGTAAATCTTTATAACAACCATGTAAAAATCTATATAAACAATCTTTATAACAATCAATTAACACAGTATATAGCAATCTATTAACAATCTTAACACAGGGCCCCGTTGCGACGAATCTATAGAAAGAAACCAATCTATGTAACAATTCTATATAAACAATAGAATTATAATTTATACAATCTATTAACATCTTTATAACAATCCATGTAACAATCTATATAAAAATCTTTATACCAACCCATGTAAGCAATGCTTAGAAACATCGATTGTAACAACTGTACCTATACAATCCATGTAACAATCCTATATAACTCTATATAAAATCTATGTAACAATCTAATATAACAATCTATATAACAATCTGTTCATCGGAGTTCCGTGTAACAAATCTATATACAAGCTATTACACTAATCAATCATATAAAATCTATATAGCATTTATATAACAATCCAAACAATTATATAACAATCGATGATGAAACAATCTTTATAACTATCATGTAACATCTATATAAAATCTTTTTACATCCAGGTAACAATTCTATGAACAAAATCTATATGAAATCTATGTAACAATCTATATAACAATCTAATACACAATCCTTAGATCAATCCATGTAACAATCTAAATAACCCAACTCGTATATAACCAATCTTTATAACGACCCGAGAACAATTTAAAACATCTATGGTAATAATCTAACCATGTACACAACTATATAACATCTATGTAACAATCTATATAGCCAATCTATGAATAACAATCTCATCCATGTTGACATCTAATAACAATATATGTAACAATCTATATAGCAATCCATGTAACACTCTTATAACAATCTATATAACAATCGAACCATGTAACATCTATATAACACAATCGATATCTTAACATCATATACAATCTATGTAACATCATCTTATAACAATTACTGTCCATCTAATATAACAAATCTATAGTAAACAATCTAGAACATCTATATAGCAATCTATATAACAATCTAATCCATGTAACAATCAATATAACAATTATGTAACAATCTTATTAGCAATCATATATAAACAATCATTTACATCCTATTGTAAAAATCTATACAACAATCTATCCATAACATCTTCTAAATCTTTACAATGTGTACAACAATCTATATACCATTATATAACTAATCTTATAGAACAATCTTTATCATAAACATCTATCGTAACATCTTATATAACAATCTAGTATACAATTAATCCTGCAATCTATATAACAATCTAATCTGTAACAATCTATAATCTCTATGATAACACTCTAAATCATTAGCCAATGATTATAAACACCTCTATGCACTGTATATGCAATCTATATAACAACTAATATGTAACATCTAATAGTACAATCTATAGTAACAATCTAATCATTGTAACAATCTATATCATAACATATCTAGATTATATGATCTAATCATGTTGTACCAATCTATATAACAAGTATCCATGTAACAACTCTATATAAAATCTATGTAACAATCATATAACCACTATATACTGTAATCACTGGTAACAATCTTAAACACTCTTGTAACAATCTAAATATAAACCATCAGGGTATAAAACGCAGAAATTAAGAGAATCTGTAAACATCTATATAACTATCTATATACATGTTTATCCATGTAAACCTATCCTGATCGATGTAACAATTAACACCATGTAACAATCTATATAACATCTAACAATGTAAACCTCTAATAACAATCTAATCCATTGTAACAATCTATATCACAATCGAAGCTTAAACAAATACACATTGTGAACAATCTATATACAATCTAATCATTTCTGTACAAATCGTATATAACGTCGTAATCCATGTAACAATATATATAACAAATCTATGTACACAATCTATATAACAATCTAACCATGTAAAATCTATTAGACAATCTATCTATAGTAACATATACTACACAATCTATATACAAACATTTCCATGTAACAATCATATATACATAAACCATGATCTGTAAACAATCCAATATAACAATCTATGTAACAATCTACCATGTAACATTATAGCAACAATTTATTGTAACAATCTATACAACAATCCTGTAACGATCTATAACAATTTACTATAAAATCTTTATAACAACCTATGTAACAATTAAGAACAATCTATTAGTAACACTCTAAGTAAAAATCGAGTACACATCTATAACAATCTATAAAAATTAGTAACAATCTCATACAATCTATATAACAATCAATCCATATAACAACTATGTAACAATCTATGTTAACAATCTCTTATACAATCTATAAAACAATCTTATAACACATCTTATTAACAACTGACCATTGTACAATTAGTAACAATATTAACACAAATCCAATATAACAATCTATATCAACATCTATATACAATCTATCATAACAATCTATGATCAACAAATCTATGTAACAATCTTTATAAACAAATCTATATACACAATACTATGGTAACAATCTTTATACAATCCATGTAATATTATATATAACAATCTATAGAAAAATCTATGTACAAATCTATGTAACAATCTTTATAACAATCATGTAACAATTTATAAAAATCTATATACAATCTAGTAACAATCTTTTATAACAAATCAGACACAATCTATTAAACAATGCTATATACATATATAACATACATATAACCCATCAATCTATGAACTTTCTTTTGTTTTATACAATTCATGTAAACATACTATTAAAAAATCTATCGTAACAATCTATAACTAGATCTTTTAAAATCCCTGTAGCAATCTACATAACAATCTATGTAACAATAAAAATCCTATAAAATCTATATAACAATCTTTATAACAATCTATCTAACCAATCTATGTAACAATCTATTAACAACATCCATAACAATGTTATATAACAAATCTATATAAAAATTCGATGTAACATCTATGTCGCCAATCTGTATAACAATCTCTGTATTTTATCAGTAAAAATTATATCTTTTAACTATTACAATCTAATACAATTGCCATAACACAATTATATACAAATCTTTCTTATAACAATCTATGTAACAATCTATAAACATGCAACATATACAAATTTTAACATCTTATCACATCATGTAAACAATCTATATAACAATCTAGTAACAATCCAAATCAGTAACAATGCTATGTAACAATTAGAACATCATGTAAACAACTGGTAATCCTATATAACATTATAGTAACATCATATATACTCGTGTAAACGCAAAGTCCTAAACAAGTCTATAGTAACAATGCTGTAGTAACAACACACTGAACAATCAATAACAAGTCGTTATAACAACCCCTGTAACATCTAGTACAATCAACCATTGTAACAATCATGTATACAATCTTTATAACCATTCATGTAACAATGTCTATAACAATGTAAATACCTGTAACAATCTATATACAATCTTTATAACACCCCATTAAAATCTCTGTAACAATCAAATCATATAACAATCCATGGTAACACATCTTTTTAAAACAATCCATGTACAAATCATATCAACAATGTATCTATGTAACACATCATATAAACAATCATGTAACAATCAATCATCCATTACCAATCTATGCTAACCAATTTTATAACAATCCTTAAAACTCTATATAACAACTCTTTATAACAATTCATGTTAACAGCTATGAGACACATCTATATAACATCTATCATCACCCCTGTAACAATCTATAGAACAATCTATGTAAACAATCTATAGTACCAATATATATATCTATAAAATTTTATAACAATCTATATAACAAGCATTTAACAATCATGATCATATAAAATCTTATAACAACCATGTAAAATCTTAGAACAATCTATGTACAATGGCTATAACAATCCATTAACAATCTAAATAACAATCTATATAACCATCTATGTAACAATCTATATAACATCTAAACTCAATCTTTATGAACATCACGTGTTTAACAATCTATATAACAATCTATGTAACAATTCAAATCCATATAACATCTGATATAGCAATCTTTATAACATCCATGTAACAATCTATATAACACTCTATGGAACAATCTTAGAATACACATCCATGTAACTCTAATAAAATCTTTTTAACACACCCATGTAACATCGATGTAACAACTATCATGAAAACTATATACAATCTATATACAATCTATATAACAATCTCTAGTCAATCCATGTAAACAATCTACTATAACAATCTAATATAACACTTTTTCACGGACCCATGTAACGAAAATCTATAACATCTATGTAATAACAAATCCATGTAAACTAATATTATACTATATAACAATCTATGCTAAACACATCTATATGAATCGAAATCCAATCTAAATCCATATAACAATAATGTAACAATCTATATAGCAAGTCTGTAAGCACCCATCTAACATCTTATACTAATAGTAACAATCGATACATTAAGAACAATCTATCATATATCAATCCATTGAACAACTAGTATAACATCTATGAAACAATCTAAGTCATGCTACAATCTATACACTTATACAATCTAATGTAAACAATCGTATACATAATTCCATCTAGCCCAATCGTAATAACAAAGAATCCATGATACACAATCTATATAACAATCATTAACAATCTATTATAGCAATTATTATAACAATCTAAATCCATCACTGTAATACATCGTATATAACAACTATCCCGATATAACAATCTAATCACATGTAACATCTAACATATAAACATCTATGTAACATCAACTATATAGCAATCTATTAACAATCGTATAATGACAATCTATAGAACATCATGTCATCTAGTTAACACTATGCATATATTGCATCATATACAATCTATCCATTGTAACCCTCATATAACAATCTATGAAACAATCATATAGTCAATCTATGATAACAGAATCCACTGTAACAATCTATATAACATCTATTGTAACAAATCTATATAGTCAATCTATATAACAATCTAATCCAGTAACAATCTATATAAACGATCTATTAATGATCTATCCATGTAACACAATCTATATACACATGTAATCCCCATGTAACAATCTTAATAACAAACTATGTCAACAATCTATATAGCCATCTATAGAACAATGTAATCACATGAACAATCTATCTAATAACAATCTATGTAACATCTATACTACCATCTAATAACCAATCTATCACTGTAACAATTTCTTATACATCTATACTAAGGATTTATCCATGTAACACGATCTATAATACAATGTAATCCATGTTAACAAATCTATATAACAAACCTGAACAATCTAATAACAACTAACCATGTAACATCTATAGAACAATCTTCCATGTAACAATCTAATACAAACATCCAGTGATAAACGCTATAGAACAATCTAATCCATTAACAATCTAAGAAACAAGGTCTAATCCAAGTGTAACAATCATATAACAATCATTATGTAACAATCTATATAACAATCCTACCATCCATGGTATGGAAATCTATATGAACATCTAATTACTATAACAATCTATTCAGTATACAATCTTAGTAACAATCTAAGTAACTAATATATCCATGTAACCGACAATAATTATAACATCTAGGTAATCAATCGTAATCCATGTAACAATCTAATACAATTTAGTAACAATTCTATACAACATCACTGTAAACAATTAAATAACAATCTAATCCATGTAACAATCTATACTCACAACTCATATAGCATCTATATAACAAGTCTAATCCATTGTAACAATCTTAACAATCTATGTAACAATCTATATAAGCAATGATTATAACATCTAATCCATGTAACAACTTTAAATACATCTAGTAACAATCTAATCTATTAACACTCATAGTAACAATTTATAAAATCTATTCATGACAATCTATATAGCAATCTATATAACAAGCTCCAATGCCATGTAACAATCAATATAACATTATGCGATGTACAATCATAAGCATCTATATACCATATGATCCATGTAACATCTTTATACAATCTAGTGATAACAATCTAATCTATATAACAATCTTTCAACACATCTATGTCACAATCTAATAAGACAATCTATATAACAATCTAATCCATGTAACATCTAATAACATCTATGTTGAACACTCTAATAGCAATCTATATAACACATTCTAATCATGTAACAATCCTTCTAAACATCATCTGTAACCGAAATCTAATCTATAACAATCTATATACAATCTATATAGCTAATCTATATAACAATCTTAATCCATGTACAAAATCTATATAACATCTATGTCAACAATCTATAAGCAATCGGATATAACAACTAATCGGTAACAATCTATATAGCAATATCTATATAAAACAAGACTAGAGTCCAGGTAAACAATCTTTATACAAATTCGTAACATCTAATCTATTAACAATCTTATATAACAAGTCCTATTTAAACAATCTATATACGCAAATTTATCTAACAATCTATCCCTGTAACATCTATAACAATCTATTAACCAATCTATATACAATCTATATAACAATCTAATCCATTAAACTTGTAACAATCCTAGTAACATCAATACATGAACATATATAACAATAACAATCATATAGCAATTATATAACAATCAATCTATATAACAATCTATTGTAACAATCAGATAGCAATCTGATAACAATCTACCATGTAACAATCTATTGACATTCTATGAACAATCTATATAGCCACATACCTCATATGTAACACATCTAATACAACTATGTACAATTTATAACAATCTATGTAAACAATCTATATAACCCTCTAATCTATATAACAAGATGAACATAGAACCTGGTAAATCTGATGAACTACTATATAATGATCTAATCCATGTAACAATCTATAACAATGTAATCCTGTAACTGTATACAATCTTATGACAATCTATTAACCCATCCATTAACAACCATAAATCTAATCCAGACCAATCTAATCAGTAACAATCTATAAACAACCTGAACAACTATAAACATCTATCCATGTAACAATCTATATAAACAATCTATCCATGTACCAATCTATATACATTTAATCATGTAACAATCTATTAACAATCTATGTAACAATCTATATAAACAAGAATCTAATCATGTTAAAATCTTTATAACAACTAATCTATATAACAATCTATAACAATCCATGTAATTAAAACTCTAACAGTACTATCAAATATCAATCAATCAGTATCATAAAACATGATAACTATGTAAAAAGCTAATCCAGTAACAATCTATATCACATCGATATAACAATGTCTATAACAACTAACTGAAGCATTAATTATAAACAATCTATTTAACAATCTATCTAGCAACATATAACAATTAATCCAGTTAACAACTTTATCACAGAGTTAGTGTACAATCTAATCCATATAACAATCAGTAACATCGTATCAGCAATCTATATAAATCTAATCCATATAACAATCATATAACAATCGTATGTAAATCTATATACAATCGATATAACAATAATCTGCAATCCTGTATACATCATTGATTATCTATCTTATGTAACATACTATCTAACTTATATACAATTATATAAACGAAAGCAATTTCTATATGAACAATTCATCCATATAACAATTATAGGAACAATCTATATAGCAATCTATAACTAAGAATACTACATCAACATGAACCATCTATAAGCAAAGCGTATAGTAACATCTATCCATGTGAACAATCGAGTATACCAAGTAGTATAACAATCTATAGATATAATAAATCTATATAAACAAAATAACTATGTACCAATAATGCGATAACTATATAACAATCAATCCATGTAACAATCTATATACACAATAATATGTAACAATCTATGGATAAGCCAATACTTATATAACACATTCTAATCCCCATTAACAATCCTTGATAACAATCTATGTAAACAAGCTAATCAGGGGAACAATCGAAGAGCAATCTATAAACTAAGCCAGTAACAACTCGATAAACATCGTATTAACAATCTATATAGCAACGGAGAACAGCCAAGGCTCTAGGATCGGCGATGTTAACAAGCGGAATACTAACGAACTGCTATGTAATCAATCTAGTAGAACAAGTACCGAATAACAACTATGGTTACAATCATATAGAATCTAGTATAACAACGTAAGCCAGTAACAATCTATATAACTATCTATATATGATATCTTATCCATTAACAATCTTATAACACGTACATGTCCAAGCTCATGCTCAACCCATTAGTACTAATACTAGTCCAACTGAATACTAACAATCGATCATAACAATCTAATACTCAAATAATGTATACATGCGATGATAACAACCATGAGAACATCTATAGTATAAATCTAATCCATGTTAACAATCATATATACAAGTCGTAATAATCCAGGGAACCAATATATATAACATCTAATCCATGATACAATCATATAACAATCTAACCATGTTAACAATCTATATACCAATCTATGTCACAATCTATATAAACAATCTAACCCATGGTAAAATCTATATACAATCTAATCTATAAACAATCTATATAACAATCTAATAAACAATCCATGGAACAATCTATTAACATTAATCTGGAACAATCACCATCTACAATCTATGTATACAACCAGCTAAATCCATGGTAACATCTATATCACAATTTATGTAACAACATACACGCTGAACAAGCGAAAAAATGCCATGTAACAAATCATATAAGCAATCACATGTAACAATCTAAACATTAATCCATGTAACAAATTATAACAATCTAATCCATTGTAACAATTACATCTAGATGATGAACAATCTATATCAAGATAGGTAACAATCTATATAACAACTAATCCATGTACAATCTATAATAACATCTATGTTACCATCTATATACAATCTAATCCATGTAAAAATCTTATGACAATCTCATCTATATATAACCTTCCTATATAACAATCTATATCATAACAATCCATGGTAACAATCTCCTTTAACATCAATCCATGTAACATTCATTAACAATCTATGTAACATTCTATCCAGTGTAACATCTATTAACACTCTATGTAACAATCTATATATCAATCTATATAACATCTACATCCATGTCACCATCTATATAGCAATTCTATATAAACACTCTAATCCATGTAACATCTATAATAACCAATCTATATAACAATCTATCCGTATAACATCTATATAACAATCTATGTACAATCTAATAGCAATCTATATAAACAATTCTAAATTCCACTGTACAATCTATATAACACTCTATGTTAACAACTATATAGCAATCTATATAACAATCTATCCGTACAATCTCTAACAATCTATGTCACAATCTACATCTTGTAACATCATATAGCAATCTATTAACAATCGAATCCAATGTAACAATCTATATACAGCTATGTAAACTCTAAATACATCTATATAACAATCTAATCCATGTACAATCCTTATAACACTCTCTGTAACAATCTACTCTTTAAACAATCTATATAAGCATCTAATATACAATCTATGTTACAATCTATATAGCAATCATATAACATGCTAATCCCTGTAACAACTATTATAACTATCTATATTGATCTTATCCATGTCACACTGCGATATACAATGTACTCCATGTAACAATCTATATAACAAACCATTCACATCTATATAACAATCTAATCCATGTAAACCTCGCTAGACAAATCTAATCCATGTAGACCTCTATATACCAATCCATGTAACAATCTATATACCCTCTAATCCCTGTAACATCTATATAACAATCTAATCATGAACATCTATTAACAATCTAATCCATGTCCCAATCTATATAACATCTAATCCAATGGAACAATCTATAAACAATCTATGTAACAATTAGTATAACAATCTATCCATGTACAAATCTATATGACAATCTAATCTATTAACAATCTATAATAACATCTAGAACCAATCCATGTACAATCTATTTTAACAATCTAATCCATGTAACATCAATATACAATCTAGTCACAATTAATCCATGTCACATCTATTTCACATTAATGTCGACAATCTATACACAATCCATGTACCAATCTATATACATCTATATACAATCTAATCCATGTAACAATTCTAGATCAATCTATATAACAATCTCTATACAATCTAATCACATGTACCAATCTATATAAACAATCTATGTAACATTATATAGCAATCTATATAACAATCTAACCTGTAACATCCTTTCTAACAATCTATGTCAACAATCTAATCTACATAACAATCTCATAACAATCAGATAGCCTCTATATAACAATGCTTTTTAATCATGAACAATCGATATACAACTATGTAACATCTTATGCAATCTATATAACCATCTAATACCATGTAACAATCTATATAACAATCTATGTACAATCTAATCCAATGTAAAAATCATAGATAATATCTATATAGATCTCATCCATGTAACAAATCTAATATAATACAATGGTATCCATGTAACATCTATATAACATTTATGTAACAGATCTATGGTAACATCCATGTAATAATCTATATAACACTCTAATCCATGTAACAATCTCATATAACCAAACCATGTTAACAATCTATATAACAAGCTAATCCCTGTAAATCTTATAACAATCTAATCCATGTAACAATCATATAAATCTCATCCCTGTAACAATCTATATAAACAATCTATGTACAAGCTCATATAACAATCTAAATCCATGTAACATCTATATAACAATTATATAACCATCCATGTAACAATCTTATAACAAGTAATCCATTACCAATCAATATAACAATCGATGTACAATTTATCACAATTATTAACATCTATATAACAATCTAATCCTGTAACAATCTATAACTCTTGTAACAATCTATATAGCAATCTATATAACAATCTAATCCATTTAACAATCCTATATACATCTATGTACCACTCTAATAGCAATCTATATAACATCTAATCCATGTAACAATCCTGATAACCAATCTATTAACATCTAATCTATATAACAATCTATATAACAATAACAATCTAACCATGTAACATCTATATACATCTATTGTAACAATCTATATAGCAATCTATATAACCCATCTATCCATGTAACCATCCTATATAGCAATCTATTAACAATCTAATCCAATGTTACCATCTCTTACAATCGATATAACATCTACTCTATATCCAATCTATATACCATCTACAATCGCAATCAGATAACATCTCATACATGTAACAATCAAAAAAAAAAAAAAAAATATATAACAATCTAGTAACTCTATATAGCAATCTATATACATCTAATCCATGAACATCCTTATAACATCTATGTAACATCTAATCTATCTAACAATCTATATACAATCTATTAACAAGCTATAATAGCAATCTCTATAACAATTAATCCATGTAACAATCTATAAACATCTGATTGTAACAATCTAATAGAATCTATATAACAACTAATCCATGGGTTAAACCAATCCCTTATAACAATCTAGTAACAGATCTAATCTGTAGAGTCAATCTATATAACATCTTTAACACTCTATGTTGCAATCTATATAGGGCAATCATATTCAATCTAATCCTGTAACAATCTATTAACACATCTACTGTACCAAATCTATAAGAGTTCAATCTATTATAACAATCTAATCCATTCACAATCTATATACAATCTATGTAACATCTATAATAGAAAGCTATATAAGCATCTAATCCATGTAACCTCTATACAATAGACCATCTATCTAGCACTCTAATCTGTATACAACTATCTAACAATCTCTATACAATCTATGTAACAATCTCAATAGGCATCTATATAAACAATCTATTAATCATTAACAATCTATATACCAATCACATATATAGCACTCTATAAACAGTATCCTGTAACACCCTATATAACAACTATTGCAATCTTATAACAATCTAGCTCCATGTAACAATCTATATAACAATCTATGTAACAATCTATATGCAATCTATATAAACAATCTTAACATCCATGTAAGCATCTATATAGCAATCTATAATAACAATCTAATCCATGTAACAATTCTTATAGCAATCTAATAACATCTAATCCATGTAAACAATCTATATAACAATCTATGTAACAAGCTATATAACATATCTAATCTATAACAATCTATAATCAACAATCTTGTCACATCTATATAGGCAATCTATATAACATCTAATCCATGTCAATCTATATACAACTATGTAACAATCTATTACAATCTAATAACAATGTAATCCATGTAACAATCCTATAACATCTATGTACAGATCTTCTAGATAACAATCTATTAACAATCTTGTAACAATCTATATAGGCAATCATACTAACAAATCTAATCCCTGTAACAATCTATATAACAATCTATGTAACAATCTCTATGCAATCTTAATAAAAATCTAATCCAATGTAACATCTTATATAAACAATCTATTTACAATCTATATAGGGCATCTATTAACAATCTAATCGCATGTAACTCCTTATAACAATTCTATTGGTAACAATCGAATCTATTAAAGCATCTTATACAATCGATATAGGCAATCTATATAACAATCTAATCCATGTAACAATCTATATAACATCTATTTAACAATCTATATAGGCACTATATAACCATCTAATTCCATGTACCAATCTATAATAACAACTATGGTAACAATCTTATAAGAAATCTAGATAACAATCTAATCCCTATACAATCTATATAACAATCTATATAGCAATCTATAAAAAATCTAATCGCTGTACACTCTATATACATCTATGTAACAATCTTATAACAACTAATCTATTAAAATCTATATAACACATCTATGTAAGCATCTATATAGGGCATCTATTATACAATCTAATCCATGTAACAATCTATATAACAACTCTATGTAACATCTATTAGCACTCTATCTACAATCTAATCCATGTAGCCAATCGCTTATCACAATCTTGTAACATCTATATGAACAATCTAATCTATTCCATCTATATAAATCTAATGTACAATCTATAATAGGCAATCTATTAACAAGCTAAGTCCATGTCCAATCTATATAACAATCGATGTACAATCTATATAGGGCAATCTATAACAATCTAATCCATGGTAACAATCCTTATAACATCTATGTACGATCTAATCTCTAATAAAATCTAATCAAACTATGTCAGCATATCTATAAGAAATCTATAATCAAATCTATCCATGTAACAATCTATATAACAATCAGATAACAATCTATATAACAATCTAATTATTAACATCTATGTCACTCTATATAGCAATCATATAACCAATCTATCCAGTAACAATCTAAGATAACAATGCTATGTAACAATCTATACTTGGCAATCTATATAACATCTACTCCATGTACCATCTATATCACATCTATGTAACAATCTATATAACAATCTCCTCTATATACCATCTATATATCAAGCTATGTAACATCTATATAGGCATGCTATATAACAATCTAATCCGATGTAACAATCTATATACAATCTATGTAACAATCTATATAGCAATCTACTATTAACAATCAATCCATGTAACAATGCTATATAACAATCTATGTTCACAATCTATTAGCAATCTAATCCGTGTAACATCCTTTATCACACTCTATGTAACAAGCTAATCATCTATATAACATCTATATAACAATCTCTGTTAACATCTATAATAGCAATCTATCTAACAATCTAATCCCTGTAACAATCTATATACAATCTATGTAACACTCTATCTGCAATCTATGTCAATCTATATAACTCTAATCTATAATAGCGTCTTGTAACAATCTATATAGCAATCTATATAACAATCTAGATCCATGTAGCAATCTGTATAACAATCTATGTAACAATCTCATATAGCCATCTATATAACATCTAATCCCTTAACAATCTATATAACAATCTATGTACCAATCTATATCACAAATCTAATCTAATATAACAATCTATATAACAATCTATGTACAATCTATAGAGGCAATCTATATAGCAATCTAATCCATGTAACAATCTATATAATACACTCATTATAAATCTATATAGCAATCTATTAACAATCTAATCCATGTAACAATCCTTATAACAATCTATGTAAGCAGTCTGCATCTATATAACAATCATGTAACAATCATAGCAGTCTAATATACAATGCCGTATCCATGTAACAAATCTATTAACATTTATGTAAACACTCTATTGCAATCTATATAACAATCTAATCCATGTACACTTAGAAACATCTTGTAACAATCTAATCTATATAACAATCTATATACTCTATGTACAATCTATATAGTTCATCTATATAACAATCTAATCATGTACATCTATCTACAATCTATGTACAATCTATATAGTGCAATCTATATAACAATCTAATCCATGTAACCATCCTCTAATAACAATCTATGTAATCATCTATATAGCATCGCATATCACACTCTGATCCTGAACAATTCTATAGTACAATCTATTAGCAATCTAATAGACCAATCTAATCAATGTAACAATCTATATACAATCTCTGTACACTATATAGCAATCTATATAAGCAATTAATCATCATTTAACATCTATATACAAATCTAGTAACAATCTATAAGCACTATATAACAATCTTCCCTGTAACCAATCTAAATCACAATTTATGTTAACAATCTATACCACAATCATGTAACCTCTATATAACACTCTCATCGCATGTAACAATCTATATCACAATCTAAATATTAAAGGGTGGGGCAAAAAAAAAGTCCAATCTATATAACAACTAATTCATGTAACAATCTATAGAACATCTATGTAACATCTATATAGCAATCTTATAACAATCTAATCCATTAAACATCTTTATCAATCTATGTACAATCTAATCTAATTAACATTTATATAGACAATCCAATATAAAAATCTATGTACAATCTATATAGCAATCTATATAACAATCTATCCATGTAACAATCTATATAACACTCTATATAGCAATCTTATACAAGCTAATCGCTGTAAGACAATCTATATAACAATCGATGTAACAATCTATATAGCAATCCTATCTAACCATCTCACCTGTACACATCTATAATCACAATCTATGTAACAATCTATATATCAATCTATATAACATCTAATCCATGTAACAATCATTGTAACATCTATATAACAATCTAGGTAACAATCTATCTAAAACAATCTAATCCATGTAACAATCTCATATAACAATCTAATCCATGTAAAATCTATTTAACATTTATGTAACAATCTATGTAACAATCCATTAATAATCTTATACGTCTAATCCATGTAACAATCTATATACCACACCATGTAACAATCTATATAACAGCTACTCTCTGTAACAATCTATATCAGCAATCCTTAACATCTGATATAAATATAACTATAAACAACAAATATACACAAAAATCAAAAAAATAAAAATCTTATAAGTGCCTAAAAATTTTTTTTAACAGGCACCCCAACAGCAATAGTTATTTCAAGTTCTAGCAAGCACCACATATAAGTTTTAAGATTTACGTCAGTTCAGATCTCTCACCCTGATTATATATATAATATCTTTAGGGTGGTGGCCTACCAAGCGGCTCTGTTGTGTATCCGTTACACGTATCAGTCATTCACTGACTTAATTTTATGCACGCTTTGTTAGGTGACTTGTGTATCAGCAAAGAAATGCTTTAATCTACAACCCTTGAAGGCCTTCAAATATATATTTCACATACACAAGAAAGATGTCTTCTACAGCATACAGATCAACACATACAACATATATCTACACATAAGACTGGGATGTGAGTCTTATGAGTCAGATCAGGCTGACTGTGAGGGATCCTAAACATAATAGCTTCATCTTATTATGGGCCAGCAGAAAGCTATATAGATAAATATACATGTAAGGCTTTTATATGGTTGTCAAACGGCCCATACATACTACACGAACCGTTAGGAATATGATCTAAAGCGACTCAAGGTTCGGGCACATCCAGAACGTTCCTCATTGCAATAGCCTTCCCCGCTCATAGGCTATCCATACACCATTATATCGATATTCTTTTTTTATCCATAACTTTTGGCCGCGAATCTCAGAGCCCGTAAAGCTACAATTATATATACATTCCCCGTCCTATCTCGGTAACCCCGTTGCGGCCAGGATCTCAGAAAACCTCGCTAGTCATAACAAACGATTCCATATGGTTCCCATCACTGCCTAGACTCGCTAGCGCATCCCAGGTAGAGAACGCGACGCGCGTTTCGTCACACCACGTGACTTCGTCAGGACAGTAAGTAAGACAGTGCACTCTAACGATTCTTTAAAATAACCCGCAATGTCCGGCGTCACTGCCAAACTTCATACACTTCCTTATAATACACACGACAGGTAGCCGACAGTGCTTTCTAAACAAAGAACCCACTAACCCTGAAATTCTGTAATACGAGATACCAAAAAAACTTTAAAAAACATATATATTATATGTATAATGTGGATACCCTATTATGGCTCATTATAGCCAAAATATTAAATATTATTTTATTGCATTAATATTTTTTTCTTACATCAAATTACCCCTCAAATAACGTGGGTATCAAAGTAAAGGCAGTGTAAAAGAGGATGAATATGAAGGATTATTTAAGATTTCAGCTAATGATCCTAAACATAACAAAGTGTCACACATAAATTTGTTAGTAAATGATGTAGACAAGTCACAGACAGCAATTCAAGTTTTGGTCTTCATTTAAACCATCAGGTGATCTCAGTCCCCAGGTTAAGATCCATCTTAGCGCTTTTGGAGGAGGGCTTTTTTCCATCATCTCCGCTCTGATGCCCAATCGATCTTTCTATACCACTAAAAGTATCAATAGGTGATTACACCCATGTTTTTCCATATCATGCTTTGCAACACTTGCTTCTTATTTTTTAATTGCTCTAGATGTTCCTGAAATCGGGTATTCATCGTCTTCTGTTTTTCACGTATTTTCTTATACACATTTACATTTTATCACATATATTACAGTAGATTGATTGACATGATAAGCAGACTTTTTAAGCTTTGTATTTCTCTCCCCCTTTGTCTCAAAAAAGGTTTCTTGAGATTGGTATTGGCAGCTAGTGGCTCTACGCACATTTCCTATTACCGATGGATGCGCTTTTAATCCCCATCCATTCTCTATCCCCTTTCTTTTGGGTTCGGAGATGGCTATGACCTAAAATTCCTTCAAAACGGGGCCTTTCTTTTCTCTGCGATATCTGGGGATTATTTTCGCCACTCTTAGACCTCATCTTCAGATAGGAAAAAAAAATACCAATATTTTCGTAGAATTTGAGTTAAATCATCCCATTTTCATTGTATTCGTAAATTAGCAAATATTCTCAGAACTTTTTTGTTTAACAGTTTTTTCTCTTGTAGAAGGGATTCCCTTCCACTTTCTGCAGTTTAGAATCCATATACAAAAAGGGGAATTTGGAAATGGAAAGCAGTTCGAGAGGGCAAACTAAAATAATAAGGGAAGGAGGGCTTGACTATGCAGGAGAATTAGACAAGTTAGGGCTGTTTACATTGGCGAGAGAAAGCTACTTTTGCGGGGATATGATCACCTTATACAAAATATATTAATGCGCAACAATGAATCTTCTCTGGTGCAATGTTTACTAATAGGCATATCAGAGGCCACGTGGACATCCTGGAGGTTGGGCAAGAACAGAAGAAAGAAGATCTCTTCAGGTTAGGAAAAGGCTTCTTTACAGTGGAAACAGTGAAAACTGTGGAACTGTCTTTCGAGATGTGGAAAGGCAAAGTTCATTGAATAAGCTTAACCAGGTGGGCTGGATAAGTTTCTAAAACTAAAAAATATTGAGGAATTAATGATTAAACCATACTGTAGTTCTGGTTGGTACAGGGATACTATTATAATATTGAGGAAATTACTGGTATTAATACATTATACTGTAGTTATGGTTGGTTACAGGGATACTGTAGTTCTGGTTGGTGGAACCGGGGGATACTATATAATATTGAGAATTTACTGTATTAACACATATACGGTAGTTCTTGGTGGTACCGGGAACTATTAATATGAGGAAATTACTGGTATTACACATATACTGTAGTCTGCGTTTGGTACTGGTACAGGGATTACTATATAATATTGAGAATACTGGTTATTAATACATTACTGTAGTTATGGTTGGTACAGGGGATACTATATAATACTGAGAATTCTGGTATACTACACATACGTAGTTATGGTTTTACGGGGATTACTATATAATTGAGAGAATTAATGGTATTATTTTATACATATACTGTAGTTCTGGTGGGTACAGGGATACTATATAATATTGAGAATACTGGTATTAATACATATACTGTAGTTTTGGTTGGTACAGGGATACTATATAATATTGAGAATGACTGGTATTAATACAATACTGTTGTAGTTCTGGTTTTTACGGGGATACTATATAAATTGAGAATTCCTGAGATTAATATAATATACTTGTAGTCTGGTTGTTACGGGGATTACTAGATAATTATTGAGAATTACTGGTAATTAATACATATACTGTAGTTCTGGTTGGTACCGGGATACTATATACTTATTGCGATTTACTGGTATTAATACAGATTACTGTAGTTGGTGCTACAGGCGATACTAATAGATATTGTAAATACTGGTATTAATAATATACTGTAGTTCTGGTTGGTGACAGGGATTTACATATAATATTGAGAATACTGGTAGTAATACATATACTGGAGTTCGGTTGGTAGTGGGAGGGTGAACGGTATAATATAGAGAATTACTGGTATTAATACATATTACTGTAGTTCGGGTTGGGTACCGGGATACATATAATCTTGAGAATTACTGGATTATACGATACTGAGTTCTGGTGCTACAGGGATACATATTAAGATGTAAATTACTGGTAGTAATACATATACTGTAGTTCTGGGTGGTTACAGGGATACTAATATATTGAGAATTTACTGTAGTAATTACCTATACGTAGTTCTGGTTGGTAGGGGATACTGTATCATATCGAGAATTAATGAGTATTAATACATATACCGTAGTTGTGGTACGGATACTTATATAATATGGAGAATTACTGGTCTTTAAGACATAGACTGCATTCTGGTTGGTACAGGAAAATATATAATATTGAGAATTACTGGTATTAATACATATATGTAGTCTGGTTGGTACAGGGAGTACTATATAATATTGAGAATTACTGGTTATGGTATTAAACCATATATGGCAGTTCTGGTTGGTACAGGATACCTATATATATTGTGATTAATGGGATTATCATATACTGCAGTTTCTGGGTTGATCCAGGGCGAGGAGGAGTTCCGATTTGACATTTGGAGTATATCTGGGAGGAAGGAATTACCCCCCTTTTCAGCGGTTTTTTTGGCCTTCCTTGATCAACTGGAAAAGGAGGGTGATGAAAAGGTTTGACTTGATGGACGTAAGTTCTTTATAACCTCAATTTACTATGTTATTGTCCGCCGGGTCCGTTGTGGCATCGCCTAATAGTTTAGAATTCCCTTTTTTTATATTGTCCACCAAGAATAAAGGTGAAATTAGTATTTTGAATGTCCACTAGATGGCAGGCACCCTTTTCCACAAGGCCTCCCACGGACCATCCAGAGTAGTCCAGAAAATGATATCCAATTAACAAAGGGCTACTAAAAATGTACTCTCGCATTGTTCACAGGCAAAACAGGAGGCTACATAGACAGGGATATTGAATATCATTGTATAAGGTAAAGAGTAGGTACTTCTGGCAGGTAGACTTTTTCAGCATAGATCTACAGTTAGTTACGTTATGTGAGGACTGGTAAAACAAAAACCACTGGTCCCAAGTTCCAGGCACAGCCATTTTTGTGGTCAAAAGTTAATTAGTGCAGTAAAAGAAAAATAGCCTTTAGCCAATACCTCCCAACATTGTACCGTATCGCCTGATTTCCTATTGGGGTGGAAACGTTTGTGAGCCCAATCAATATTATTAGACAATAATATCGATCTGTCTGTGGCCATCATGAGAGATCCTAAACTACCCATTTGTTAATAACTGGACAACACTGACAACTGGGTAAAGGCTAGCACAGATATTTGTAAGGATGTAAAGTACACAAACCATAGAAATAAAAATTAGCACACAGACACTTATAAATTGGAATGATGAAAACTGCAACTAGTAGTTCTTGGCACACAGACATTGGTAAAATGTTAGCACAAAGAGACCGGTTCGAAATGTTAGCATGCAGGACACTTAGATAGTATAGTATTTGAGTTGAATAAAGACATACGCAATCCAGTCCAACCCATCTAGAATATACTCTTCCTGCCTAACTGTTGATCCAGAGGAAGCAAAAAAAAACCCCCCAAATTATGAAGGGGAAAAAAATTCCTTCCTGACTCCAAGTGGCAATCGGAAATTTCTGGATCAACTCGACTTTATGTATCAATAACAGAAATTGCAACCTCCGTGTTTGCAGAAAGCATCCAGCTTTTTTGAAACGACTACTGAACCTGATAACAACGTCCATGGAAGGACAGTTCCATTAGGCTTACCGTTTCTCACAGTGAAAAACCCTTCCGAACTTGAAGCCTAACCTTTTTTGCTTCAGTCTTAAGGGGATGTCCACGTGTCCTCTGACATGCTCTATTAAGTGAACAACTCCCCCAATTCCCCTATTAATTTAGTTGCCCTTCTATGAACCCTTCCATTTTAAAGATGTTGCACATAATCAGATGGGCTCAGAAAACTTGTTACAAATATGCACCATTAACATTTGATAAGGTTGATTAACACTTCCTTACTCTATGTGCCTCAATGACCCAGGTGTTGCAAAACCCCGGGTCCGTCATTCCGGCGGTTTGTTGAATCGGAGGGTAAAAAATGTTATCATATGTTTAAACATGTTTATGGGTGATCTCTTACCCATAAGTCTCTGTGGCCCGGGTGGGCGGGTGCAAGACGCCCCTAAGCCGTAGCAAGGAACTGTCATTCAGGAAATCTTCAGAATATTGGCATCTGCACGACCACGGGAAAACAGGAAGACATCCACCATGAAATTACAAATCAAAAGCCTTTATTGTCTGACGCCTTACGAGGTTTCGGACAACCAGCCTTAATCATAGCATATGACGCGTTTAGGACACACCAGTCCTTAATCATAGGCATGATTTAAGACTGGTTGGGTCTGAAACGCGTTAAGCGTCCAGACAATAAAGGCCCTTTTATTGTAATTTCACGGTGGATTGTTCTTCTGGGTTCCGTTGTTCGTGCAGATCCAATATTCTGACATTTCAAAGATGCCTTTTGTGAAACAGGATTCCAAAATTGCACTTAGCCGCCCAATGTGACCAATCGATCTAGATCCCCCTGCAAAGATTGCACATCTCTGAAGTTGTTTAATGGTCGACCAAAGTTTTGTGTCGTCAGCAAAACACAGAAACCTTGCTGACAATACCCACTTCCAAATCATTAATAAATAGATTAAATAGAAGGGGCCCCAACACAAACCCTGTGGCCCCATTAGCCACTTAGTCCATAATGAGTAGCACCAATTAAAAAATACTCTCTGCATCCTACTCAGTAACAATTTTCATCCATGTACAAATGGGACTCCAGACCAACCAGACCTCAGCTTTACAGTTAAAAATCTTAGTCACGGGACACTGGTAAAATGATTGGCACCAACAGACTCGCAAAATCCTTGGCAACAGGGGACACTGATAAATTGGTTGGAAAATGGTACTGAAAATGGTTGGTAACTGCACACAGGCATACACGGTTAAATTACCACACAGACAAGGTATTAAATAAAAATGTGTACAGGGACACTGAGAAATTTGGTTGGAAAATGAAACACTGGTTAAAATGTTCCAACTGGATCTAGCAAAATGGTTGGCACACAGAAAATTGGCATACAGACAATTGGCCTACTACTGTTGGCCCACACCACTTGACAGTGGTACATGGCATTTGACACAGGACAATGCAAACTGACCTCCAGAGCATCCAGCGTATCAGCTGGTTTTAGGTACAGTGCAATCATTTGTTAAAGACCAGGGACCCCGAACCAGCAGAAACCTGATTGTGCAATCATTACTTATAAGTGCCGATAGCTGTTCAAAAACAGCTATTCACAGAGCCTACGAAGGGGATCGCGGGCGGGGGGGGGTGGGCCTATAGTTAACCACTGAACACCAGCAATGAAACAGGACTTAGGTGACATATTGGAGAGAAAGTGGCTGACCTGAGGACTTGCGGTTAGCAATCATGTGGGCTGACAGACGGGTAGTGAACGGAGGGCTGACAACACGGGTTAATGAATTGGAGGGCGAAGGACTGTGGCCTAATACTGGAGGACTGACAGCACTGGCTAATGACGTGAGGCTTTGATAAACATGTCTAATAAACTGGCGGAATGACAACACTATGTCGAAGAACGGGAGGACTGACAATATGTCTAATGAACTGAGGGCTGACAAAACATTGGATAATAAACTGAGGGATGTAAATGCTGGGTAATAAATGTGGTCTGGACAACACTGACTATATGAACAAGAGGGCTGACTAAACAAGGTGGTCTTAATGAACTGGAGGTGAGAACTGGAGGGGAGAAAACATGGCAAAATGTAGCCGGAGGACTGACAACATGGCTAATGAAATCGGGTCTGGCGGCAAACAGGCTAATAAACTGGGGGTGACATATGAACGAGAGGGCTGATTTACAGGGCTGTGAAATGGAGGTCTATGACAACACTTCAAATGAAGAGGATGGAAAACACTGGCTAATAAACAAGAGGGCTGAAATAACATTGTCTAACATACTGGAGGGAATGACAACAATGGCTAGTAAAAATGGAGCCTGACAACACTGGCTAATGAAAATGGGAGGGATGAGAACACCGGCTAATGAACTGGAGGGGTGAGAACAAGGCTAATGAACGGGAGGGATGAGAACATGGCTAAGGAACTGGAGGGATGAGAACACTGGCTAATCTAATAAACGGGAGGGAGAAAACAGAACATGGTAATAACTAGAGAGGAGTGACTAACCCTGCTAGTGAACTTGAGATCTGACACACAGGCTAAATAAACTGGGGGCCTGACAAAACACTGGCTACTGAACTAGAGGACTACAACGCTGTCGAATGAACTGGAGAGCTGAAAAACCACTGCTAATGAACAGAGGGCTGCAAACAAAGGATAATAAACTGGAGGTCTGATTAACACTAGGTAATGACGGAGGGGCTGAAACACTGGCTAAATAACTCGAGGAATAATAAACTGGGATAATGAACTGGGTGATGACAAAACTCGCCTATGAATTAGAGAGCTGACCAACACTGTCTAATGAACAAAGGGCTGCAAAAACTGGAGGTCGATAACACTTGCTAATGAACTGGAGGGGCTGAAAACTTTGGCTAATGAACTAGAGGAAGAACTAACACTGGTAATGAACTGGAGGGCTGTCAAACCTCGTAATGAATTTAGAGAGCTGACAAACACTGTCTAGGAAAAACCCCGAGGGCTGCAAAAAACTGGAGGTCTGATTAACACTTGCTAAGGAACTGGAGGGCTGACAACTTGGCTAATGAACTAGAGGATGACTAACACTGGCTAAGGAAACTGTGAGGACTGACAACACTGTCTAATAAACAGAGGGTTGCGAACACTGGATAATAAACTGGAGTCTGATTTAACACTGGCTAAATACAACTGGCGGATAAAAACACTGGTTAATGAACTAGCGGGCTGATAACATGGCTAGTGAACTGGGGGGTCTGACTAACACTATCTAATGAACTGAGGATGACAACACTGGCTAATAAACTGGAGGGCGGGACTACCAACTGGCTAGTGAACTCTAGGTATGACAAACTGGCTAATGAAAGGAGAGCTGAGAAAACACTGGGTAATAAACTGGGGTATGATTGATTAACCCACGGCTAATGAAATGGAGGAATAAAACACCCAGCTAATGAACTGAAGTAACAACCGCCCACATGATAAAAAATGGACTGGGCTGGCTGAATAGAGAAACAGGACGAGCTCACAACACTGGCTAAATAAACTGGAGGTCTGACTAATAGGCTAAATAAAATAAAGGTCTCGACTAAAACACGGCTAAAACATGAGAGGGCGAACTTAACTGGCTATTGAAACTGGAAAAGAGATGACTAACATTAGCTAGTGAACTGGAGATTTAGGCAAAAACTGGTTAGTGAATGAAGGGCTCTGGCCGAAACACTGGCTATTACCTGGATGCTGACAAAACAACTGGTTAATGACGGGAGGCTGGGAAACACTGGCTAATGACAGAGAAGTGGAAAAAACAGGGTTAATAAACGGAATCTGACTAACCGGGCTGACTAAACTGCGCTAATTAATTGGAGGCGCGAGAACAATGGCCAAGAACTGGAGGACTGAAAAACTGGTTTTAATGAACTGGAAGGGCAGCATAGAACACTAGCTAATGAACCGTGCAACCACTGGAATAATAAAACAGAGGGTTGACTACCATGGCTATTGAACTGGAGGGATGGCTGGAAATACTTTATAATGACTGAGAATGCTAAAATCACGGGCTAATGAAGTTGAGGACTAGGACTGACTAACATGGCTAGTGAAATGAAGGTCTGACACTGGCTATGAACTGGAGGGCTGCCAAACTGGCATGAAAAATGGTGGGTCTGTCAGCACATTAATCAACTGGACGGGCGGGCTAACACTGGGTAGTGAATTAGAGATCTGAATAAATTGGATCGGACTGGAGGTCTGACAACACTGGCTAATGAACTGGAGAGCTGACAACATCTAAATAAACTGGAGGGCTTTGACCCGGGCTAATGAAACTGGTGTCCCCCTATGGTGGCTGTGAACAAATGGCTTATGAACTGGCGGAGTAACTAACAGTGGCGAATGAACTGGAGGCTGACAACCACTGGTAAATTAAACGGAGAGCCGAGGAACAATGGATAGTGAACTGGAGATCCGAAAAACACTTGCTATAAACTGGAAGGCTGACAACAGTGGCTAATGAAATTTCGACTGACAACACGGGCTAATGAAACGGAGGATTGACCCAACACTGGCTAGAGAAACTGGAGGGTCTGACAAAACTGCTAATGAACTGGGGATTGACTAACACTTGTAATGAACTGGAGTGCTGACTAAAGGCTCATCACACCGAAGATCCCGGGGCGGACCAGTGACAACAAATGTGTTATGAGCGGGCAGTCAGTTTCAGTTGTCTCCAAATGTGCTGGTATGGAACATTCGGTTGGGGATAGCTGATAGGCCTGGCAGATTCCAATTCTTTTTCTAGGGGAAAAAAAAAGTTTTGTACAGCACAGACTTTAATATATCAGCTTGGTTGGGATAGGGTGTAATTGCGGTTGCATATTTTAATTCCCCAGGCTTATATTTTTTTTACTAAAGGTTTAGATTAGGGAGGGATTATTATATCTTAACATGATAGCCATCAGCTTTTTGAAGGCGGGCGACAGCTTCCTGTGAAAGTATACTGCATACCCACTGTGCTCAGCTAAGGAGGATCATGGTAGCTGAACCTAGTCTCCACGCAAAGTAAGTGTGGCGACTACAGTTTGTTATAATTTTGAATGTGCTCAGTCTATTGGATTGCTTGCAAAAATAAATTGCAGTGAAGTTTTAAACATTCCTTATTCCAGTAGATGTGTGACATCTATTGATCCTTTTCTTCTCCTTGGAGCAGAGGTTACTCAATAATGGAAGTTTGATATCCATAATCTGGATCCCCACCTCAAAGAACGCAATAAATGGGTAAATTTAAGTTCCAGTGTAAATGGCATTAAAAAGCAATGTCCAACCCCAAAAACTATAGCCCCCCCCAGTGTGTAAATGGCACCATTGTGTAGTGTAGTAACATCCTTACCTCACCATCCCCAGCTCCATCATGGTTCTCCTTGTAGTCCCAACAAAGTCCCAAAAACGGCCCACCAGGAGGATAGACCAGAGTCCATAAGGACTCTGACTCTACCTGGCCTCCGGGAGAAGGTTGGCATGTGTTACTGCAGCCTTTCTCCCCTACCTCTACCTCCCCCTCCTACCATAAAAACCCCTAGGCCACATAATAAAATATGTTTCCCCAGCCCACAAAAAATCGCCATAAAAAATTATTTAGAAAGTCCCAGACTCTACTTACCTTTACTCGCCTCCCCCGGCATCTGAGAAGCCGGCCGCGCGTCCGTGATTGGCTACCTCTCAGCCAATCACGGATGCGGCTGCCGGTCCCGCCCCCTGCTTGGCAGGTCTCGCAAGCAGAGGCCGGGCGCCAGAGGAGAGAGGAAAGGTAAGTAAACATCTGGGGCACTTTCTGAAATTAATGTTATAGCATTGGGGCTGGGGGGCTGTGTTCTATTACCTCTCATAAGTTTTTATTTAGGGTGGACATGCCCTTAAAGTAAAAAAAACAAAAAATGTAATCCCTGAGGAACGGAAAGTTAACGTGTGCAATGTGCAAGGTCTAGCCACCCCTCCGGGCTTCAGGCAACATGTCCCATGGTCTTACAAAGATTGGCAAAGATACCAGTAGGAAACTGTAGCAAGTGCTCATGAGGGTTTATTGCTAAACCTTTGCAATCATTTTACTAGAAATGTAATTTAGGGGGGACAACAATTTTTTTTTTTTAACACAACTTCTTCTGGAGACCACGAGCTCCTTCAACGTTTGGGTTAATAATGATAATAGTTGAGGAAATCTGATTTCCACGACTATTGGATGAGTTGCCTTGACACGAAACATCTCATCTACATCCCGAGGCGGATCTCAGCCAGTGGGGGAACTTGGGGTGGTCTAACTTGGCTGCAGGAAACCCCAAAATGCAGTCTCGACTCCAGGAAATAGCCGCGGACTGTGAAACACAAATTTGACCACAAACATAAGTGTCTCGATTTTGATGAAAATATAGTTCATCAACGGATGTTGAATGAAAAACTGATGCAGGAATGTGATGAATTGTAAAGTGCAGGCTAGGATGCTGGAAATTGAGTTCCAACATTTGGGGGCCACAGGTTGGATACCACATCTGTGTACAGAACAAAGAAAATGGAATTTTATGAAAATTTAGTCTTTAAATTCCCTTATCTCAAGAAAACAAAGTAAGCACTAATGTGCAATTTCCAGTTTTATTGTAAAAATGACTTTTATCCCCCAAAGGTTTGATACATACAAGCAGATTCTCAGTTGTTCATTAACAATGGATAGTCATCGCCAAGATCACTATTTACATCCAGGATAATGCTTTAAATTCAATTCAATTGTTTTCTTTTTTATATACAAAGGAAAAAAAAAAAAAAAAAAAACACAATTTGACCGTTAAAATATTACATAAACACAGATACATGTTAGAGATTGAAAAAAAGTGGGGAAAAGAGGCAGAGGCAGCAAAAGGGTGAAAGATTTGATTAAACTGTGAACATGTATAAACTTCTTGTGCCAAGGTTGGATGTATCCAACAAGTTCTGGCCAATTCACCCTGATATGCGGCGAGTCTAATTGCTCACTTGACCAGCCTCCCCCATTACCTGACTGACTTAAGACCCCACTTTCTTTCGTCCATGGTTGACTCTAGACTAAAACGGAGATTACGTCACTCTGCGCCAACATGCAGCGCACAGCAGCCAGCTTATGACGAGATCAAAGCCTCTAGGGCTGCCTTAGCCGTACCTGTAATGCGTTCGTAGGCATATGGCACGTGTTACCAGACCATATTATCATCACGCCCCAGTAGAACCCACAAGGACTAGGTCATCGACTAGTAAACCTCGCACCCCAAGTCTGTAAGTCAGTGGTATTCCCATGTCCAGTACCGGTTAGACCTGATACGGTTAAGAAATTGCTGTCAAAAGCTGTATCAGTATAACCGCCCCCCTCCCCCCCGGTCTGGTACTATACTCACAACGTTGCGCAAGATTAGACGAAGAACAGGTTCGCTCCAGTGTTCGCAGCTTCCTCCTCTAAAGCTGTGCAGAGGGAGTTCTCTGGGGTCGCCGGTCGTAGAATGGCACACCCTTCTGTGTGTCAGAGACCCTGCACTGCTGCCGGATGACCCCTGGTACGAAGTGCCAGTTCTGGTCTGCCATCAACATTTTCAGAGCTGGAACATTTCGTAGGATTTTATATCATGGGTTTGGAGGACGTGTGGTTGATTATGGACTTGGTTGCGGTTTGTTACTTCTGAGGACAAATTAGTGTTGGGGGGTGGCCCGCGTGCGGACCATTTGCACGAGTGAGTAAGCTTCGTACTACGTGCCCACGGTTGGCCCCCCCCGCAGGCACATAACCTGCGTTCTACCCAAAGTACGCACACCCGAGTCAATGCCACGGTTGTCAGGACATTCACACTACAGTGGCCGCACTACTCACCGCATTCCAGCCCTCCAGCGCAGTGTAGGACTGTAACATCGGAGAATCCACCTGCCGCACAACAGGCCGCCTTGACAGCAATGTATGTGCAAAAAGATCTCTTTGACCATCACCTTCTTGGAGTCACACAGAGACTCCCACATATCTTCGGGCCACTCTCCCGCCATCACTTCAGGTAAGTGCTGAAAGTCAACAATTTCAGTAGGGAACGTTGAACAGGCGTCCTTAGCCACACCAAACAAACATTTGGTTTTCATCCCACAACATAGAAGCGTGTCCTGCCACTGCGATGTACTTCCATTCTTATTGTAGACCCCTACGCCCCTTGATCATCTTACATACCAGAGCATCTTGAGTTTTTATCGAGTCCCTGACACGCAAACTACCGAAGCTATAGAAGTTGCCCACCTAGGAGGGAAGTACTTTGCGAAATTAAATTCCCCGTCCCGTCAGCACGAGTCAAGCCAATGGCCAGCTCTTTTTTCTCTCAGATAGCCACCCCGAGATCTTAACAACGCGCGCCCACCGGACAGCGACCCCCGATCACCTTCCAAGTTGCATGGACTTCTAGCAATCGCCGCTCCCCGCATTCGAAGTTACGCGGTACATGACAAGTGTTGATAGGAGAACCGGGTTTTGCAGTATACCACTATATTGAGACGCGCTCTTGTACGGGGTGCGACTGTGATCATGGGAATCCACCCTCACCTAATTATACCCGTGAAGCATACCGTAAGAATCAATAATCTAGATGTGCTTGGTTCAATGTCATGACATACCTTTTCACTTTTTGTGTGGTCATGGGTTCCACTGGAAAAAATATTTCCAAAATTCAGCTTTTAACGGCAACGCGAAAAGATAAAATTAAGGGTTGTTCCCTGGATGTTTTAACTGACCGTAGCAGAAGCTTGGTCTGTCAAAAACTGAGCTCCCCATGTAGTTGTAAGGAGGACATGAAAGACACATAGGGAACATTAAGACACAATACATCACCAGGGATAAGAAACCATCAGTTACCAGTTAATCAATACAGAAAAATAGACTTGAAAAGCAATGCAGAATGAATTAGCAAACCGCAAAAAAAAAATCATACAAAACAGGGTTATTAGATTATCTTATATAAACCAACTCGTATCTACATGTGAGGGATGTATGATTAGCAGTGATCTTTACCAGAGTGTGGGGATTGCTGCCGTAAGCAGATTCACACAAACATATTCGGGTGAACTTAATCAAGCCCCCGAAGCAGCAGTGCTGCAATACCGGTTAGCACAGCTTTAAGCCCTTGTGCAGCTACACGGGGTTATCACAAAAAGACACAGATGAGAACTGGAAAAAACGCACAGGCAAAATGTCTAAATAGGGGCCATATTTTGAAGTGTTTGTTAGCATTAAAGTTCTTTAAGGATTGTCATCTTTGAAAATTGAACCAACGATGATCCCACCTGTAAGAAATGTTCTATTAAGACCATGTTATCTTGCTACGTGTTTTAATCTAAAATCTGGTTGAGATAAGAGAACACTAGGGTGTAGTACATTAAGATAATCTTTCATTGGTAACCACTGCACCTATTGCCGTGATATAGGTGCTTTGATTCCAGTTAGAATTACAGGAAAAGGAACGCTGATACATTAAAACTAGGTTGTTGGGTGTGGCACATTTAAAACAACCCCTGGTCTGCATTTGTATGGCAATGAACATTTGGGCAACAATGGAAAGGTATCACAAACCATGCTTTTTGCCAAAAAATTAAAGATACCAAATGTTTGCCAGTACCCCTTATCAGGGAGCTGCAACCAGCGTGAATGTTTCCTTATGCAATCAGAAAGACCAATAATATGCAGCTTTTCCAAGAAAAAAGGTCCCATCATTATATTACACACTGCATGAAGGTACAGGCTAGATCACTTTAGGACTATTTTAGGGGGGAAAAAGAATCTGAAGGAAGGTTTAGGGCAATAAACGGGCGGTGAAACAATGGCACGCAAGAAGTGCTTTGTTGGAGATCCAAATAAAGTAAAAGTGACCCTTGAAACAGAAAATTCATTGATTCTCTCTAATATGGGGGAGCACAGGACAGAAAAGGTTATGTCTGGGGAAAACAAATCGCAAGATGTGTTATGGGGTTTAACTATTGTAACCACAAGACCATTATCGGGGGGATATTTGGTGGATTCCAGGTAAACCTGCCTGATCTTTTACAGCTGAGGTAGTAAGAAGGAAACAAAAGCATATTGTTTGGTCACGAGTCGTAAAAAAATCTATAGATGTTTGAATGGGTTGCGAGGACCATTGCTCTGAAAAGGCATAGCAGCACAGGGTTTGAAGTGAAAGGAGCCACTTCACAAGGCTGTAAATGACAACTTGCACTGTCACTTCCAGTATCAAAAGGCTGGTCCAAGACGGTCCAGTTTACTTTCGAGGAGTCCGGTGTGGGGTCTGTTTTTCTTTGCATTTTTCAAGGCTGCAACGGCTCCTTATCATCAAGCCACGGCAGTTCAAAATTACTGTAAAGGGAAATACCATTAATTATATTTGAATATAATGGAAATAGGTATAATAGGCACACATTAGATGTTAACCACTTCGGGGGAGTTATTTTAGGCCGCGGATGTCCAAACACCACAACAGAAGATATGGCTAATCATCAGTGATTGCCATGCAGAGAGAGAGAAGAAAAAGGGTTACCTAATGGGAAGATTCCAACCGTCAGTGACAAAAGGAGAAGGGACAGGGACTTGTAAGTAGTTGCTGCATGGTTGGAGAAGGAAAGTAAACGTTACTTGGTTGGGGGAGCTGTATGTAACATTTTGATTTAGGGTGGACATGACCTTATGGTATCTTTACTAAAAAAATGAGAAGTCTGCCTTTGTTTGTAGAATTAAAAGAGGGAGGAACTACTAAAGGTATGTCCACCCATAAACGGGAAAAATTTAGATTAGCAAGGAAGGAAAGGCTGTCAACCACGACCTTGCGAGGTTTACAGCTTCAAAGATGGCCCCCAATCTACTAGCCCCGAACGGCCTTCTGCATAACTCGTGTGCTTTTCCGAGCACGGAAGTTTAAGCGGAGGGGAGTGACAGGTCCGCTCCTGTGGATTGGATATGGCATCGCCGCTTAGTTGTTGCTTTAAACATTTTCTAAAGGGCATGTCCTCCACCAAATACAGAGGCCCCACTGTGTAATGTAAAAAGATCCTTAATTATCTTTACTAGGTTGTCCGCCGTCTATGAAGTCAGACTCCGGCACATGCCAGTGGAGCTTACCCCCCCCCCCGATACCTCTGGGGCGGCATTGATCTTCAAAAAATAAATCATAAAATGTAGCCCCCCCCCCCCCCCCAAACCTAGTTACAATTTATAAATCAACTTGAAATGACTGAACCACCTTTTCCCTCTGCTCCCTTTGTTGACTGGCAGCCGTGTATGCTGGTCCAGCCCCATTCTGCGTGTCCATCCAGAAAGAAGAAGAGGCCATGACGAGGGTTTTTTTTTTTTTTTTTTTTTTTGCAAAAACGAAAGGTGTGTAAGTACATTTCTGGGTGATTTTTAAAGTAGTAAAACCGAGCATTTAGTGTTGGGGGTTCCCCTCATTATATGTTTTTGGAAACATTGGGGGGGGCGATTCCCTTTCTTAACTAAAAGTGAAGTGCAAAGTCTTCACTTAGGTTGCAAATGTAAAATGAACGTATATATAACAATAGGTTTTCCATATTTTCTAACTCTGCCCTTAAGCAGCGGGTGACAATGATTTAATAAAGTGCCATAAAGCAGGATTACCTATCAACACTGGAAAAAAACGAGGGTCACTTTCAGGTCAACATTCTTGATACCCTTCTTTTTGTACGTTCCTCAATGCAAAGCTTTGAAAGATCCCTGTTCCGAAGTCTCTGGATATCCCCCCCCTTAGAAAACATAAGGCAGTTTAGAAGAAGAACAATCAGGCAAGCCATCAACCTGTACTCTACTGGGCATAACTCTAGTAGTGCCATAATAACTAGAATGGCTGTGAAAGAAAGACTTCTAGATAAATTACTCTTCCTTCTTTTTTGGTCCAGGTTACTAAGGTTTGCAACATGTCCTTTGCAAATTAACTGCATCATCCAGATTTCTGAAGAAAGCGTGCGAAGAAAACGGTAACCGAGTAGGAGAACATCCCTGGTGCGAGATTCTCTATGCCATTACACGAAACAGGAGAGGCTTGCTTGCCTGCTATAATATATATATATATATATAATATATCATGCTACCCATAGGTGTACATCAGAAGATAGGTGACTACTGGCGTTAAGCTGGCAACACTGGGCACACAATATAATGTTCTTCATGGATGGGGATCGCGCCGGCGAAGGGAGCGAGCCCCGTGAAGAGATCACCCTGAAGGCTATGAAGGCAGACGAGAGAGAGAGACTGGGAAAGCGCGACGAGCGAGATGGAGGGGAGAGATAGAGGGGGATGGCTCCACAGGGGAGAGGAAAAAAGCCTACCTGAACTCTACCTGAAGCATCACACCCAGAAAACTCCTCTGAACCTACAACTTCCTCACTACTGACCCACCACACCTGATCTGACTGACTGCCTGAACACACTCTATCGGAGGACACTGCCACTGCGACTGATACCCCCTCAAATAAGGCAACGTCACCCCCCCACCCCCCCCCCCCCCCACCTAACCACAACGCTGAAGCCTGAAGGAGGAAGGAAAAAAATAAAAATAAAAAGAATTACCCTTTTAATAGATACAAAATATTAGGGGTAATTTCACTGTCTTCGTACACAACCATTTCAATAAAGGTTTTATACTCTTTACAGGGGTTTGTTTTATCTTTCATAACCAGTGGCCCGTTCAAAACGGGTTTATCACCTGGTGCAGAAGGCTGTGTAGCAATGCAAAATGAAAATAATAAAGCGCAAGCAATGATTTTCAATTGCCAATTTGTGGAGCCTGTGGAAGCAGTTGACATCAGCAACAATAGGGTGTTTGTGTGTGTTTGGCAGTTACTACTTTGTAAAAAGAAGAACAACAAGCAAAAGATCTGGTGACATTACCCATTGCTGTCCTGTACTGCGATTGGAAACAATGAATATGTTCAGTTGTTTCCAATATATTTATTTTTTTACACAGTTTTATTTATAGACCAGGTCTATTGGAGGTTGAGGCTTGGAAGGGAGTGATAAACACCCTGAAAGATGCAACCCTTAACAGAGAAGGAAATTAGGGTAAAGCAGGAACAATATTATCTAATAGTAGGTGTTAAAGAAGAAAAGGTAAAAGGTATATCAACATGCTGAATATTTGCTTCTAGTTTCCTGCTGTAGGAAATGACTGGACTCTCTCGACCCAGCATCAGATTTTAATGTCACACATGAGCAGGTTAAATATGCAATGCACTTGGAATCTAACGACGGCTCACGGAAGACTTCTGGGAAAACACCCCATGACATTATGAGTGGCTACCGAGGTTGGGGTTGATAAAAAAAAAAAGGGAGGCTTAAGAACGGATCAGCTCTGAATGTCGAATAAACCTGTTTGGGGGGGCCCCCCAACCGCACAGCCACCCCCCCCCCAGTGCTGCATATGGGTCTCCTTCCAGTTCAAATAAAGTCTATAATGGTATATTACCTGTAAAGTTGAGGACAGGGAGTGAGACCAAGAAAACGATGAGCCCAGCGGTTTTTGTGCCACCATAAGTGTTGATGATGACTTGAGAGAGACAAACAGAATGAAAAAGGCATGGTAAGGATTGGAAGAATGCAAGATCCATACAATTTAAAAAAAAGAATTCTTTAGCTCTAGTTAACACATTTTATAGAATTTTTTTTCATACCACCATATGTTGTAACAAAATAAATATATGAAAAACCCATTGCTGTGAAAAATATATAGATTCAGAAGTAGTTCGTTACCAGATTAAAAGCACAATTGCCAGGCTATCATAAAATATGCTTTTTGCATGAGCCCCCACCCAATCACATGGTTTCTTAGCTCATGTAGCAATGTCCCATCATTTCGTACAAAATGCTAAAGAGAGCTAAAATCAATACAATCTGGATTTTGCGAGCATTTTATGGTATATACACCATTCTTACAGGGAGGGAAATATTACGGAATATCATTGGTTTTCATGAATAAGAAATAAAAAATATTCATTTAAATTCACATATTATACCAGGTAAATCTATTCTTCATTTTCAAACATGACAACACCTTCAAGACAGCTATATTCTATTCTCATTTTGCCACAAACCCCATTTGACACTGAAAATGGCCAATAACCAACTGCAGAAGTCCAATGAGCTAGCCAATTAAAGTAGATTCAGGAAATAAAGCAATAATGTCTGTATTATACAGGAAGAATGATAACACAAAAATTGAACAACATAGTACATATAACGTAAGGCTAATGTCATTCGAACTGTACTTGTACCACTAAGAAGCATGTACAATTGAAATGCTACAAGCGATAGTTCTCTTAATTATCAAGATACCACCTAACGGGAAACCCATGCAACCAACATGTCAAGATTTTGTGAGGGTGGGTGAAAGGTGTGGTGGTGTGGTGGAGATCCATTGACTTTGGACATTGAAAACCCATGATGGTGATCTCTTACTTGCTACACTCTCTTCTTTCTTTGGGGAGGTTCTCTTAGTGGAGGAGGGTGAGATGGGTGGTGGCGGATGCCAACGGTCTGCGATTTTACTTCTGTTGTGGAAGGTAGGGCAGTCTGACCTCACTAGGGTGGGGTATTATCCTTGTAAAGAGAGGGCGGACATTGGAGGCCCCCAGTGTGGATCTCATAGAAGATGTTCAAAGGCGAGTGGGATTTTGTTCGGGAGTCTCTTTTGCGGGCCCCAACTCCACGTTGGCCTGCAGTCTCAGAAGACAGGGATCCCCCAGTTTCTGTCCTCCACTTCAGTTTGCAATTGGGGGAGTTTGTTCTTTATCTTTTTGAAAGTCAGATGTCAGTCTGTTTGACAGGAAGTTCATGTTTCTGAACCTCCAAAGCTATTCCTGGTGTATGGGGGGGAAGGAAAAAGGTTTTTAAGCAATCTTAATAACTACGATACTCAACAAGTAGTTGCAAAAGAATTGTTCAAGTTTATTTACCCATAGGCAAAGACAAAACGTATCAGGCAGAGGACCAGGAGAGGAGACCGTTATTTTGGTTTTATATATCTTTTTAAGCTAGGAGCAGTGCAGCAATACTGGGCTATCAAAATGGAGAGGTGAGTTCGGGGAAAAAGCATTTGTGACATGCTGTCTAACTTAAAACCTTACCGAGGCCTCCTACCTCCTAGTAGAGAGAAAGAGACCCTTACAACTACATAAACAAACTTACTATTTTTGTAGTTGCCAGCTTTAACGCGTAATATTATAAATACTTAAGCAAGACATCCTACATTTCCTTGTTTCATAAAATAAATCCTTATCATGGTAATAGTTTTTGTTGGCAAAGGACCAGTTGCTTAATTTAGATCAGTGCAATGGTCAAATCAAATACATTTGCTTTAGTACTCATCCATAAATGATGGAAGCACTACATTTTTGTTCCAACACACATTTTGTGTCCTTTTGCATTACGGACACAGGAAAAATGATTTGGGGCCGAGGACTGGTGAGGGGATGGGCGAAACCTCTTGCTGGAAATTTTTCAGCTCCAGCACTTTTGGTTAAAGGGCCTCCGGGCATTTCAGCAGCAGACGGCCATTGTTTTGAGTTGAGCGCGTTTTTCTTTCGCTTATCCTTTGGCTGACCAAAAATAGCACCGCTTTACATCCTCAATAACGGGCAAGGCTGGGGAAAAGAAACATTTTATTTGCTTACTAGGGAAAAGCAGAAGAATATTCAAACACTGATAAGAATATATTTGCAGGAGACAAAATAAGTAAATATAAAACTTAAAACAAGCAGGTCAAACATACATACCACATGGATTTTTTTTTTTCTTTTAATCAAATACTTTTTGGACATGCAAATATGTTTGATAGATATACTTTATAGCATGTGTGGTTTTGCCATTGTAACTTAATATTAGTGGGCAGATATGTATAAAAAGGTCTAACCATGAGCCCTTTTAACAGGAACTTCCAATATGCTACAGGCCCAGCCAGATGTATTTATTTAGTACTGAATACAATCCAACCCGTTTATTTCAGTGAAAATAGTGTCTGATCGTAAAGAGCACAATTTAGACCTTTCAGTAGTGATGGACAATTTTACATGCCTTGTATGGACGAAAAATGTGTAGGGTAATAGGAATTAGAAAAAACAAAAACAAAATCTTTATGCCCTTAATATATAAGCCACCATGCATAGGGAATGTTGGGGCAACTGAGAAAGCTGCTAGGCATTGCAAGATTATTAAAATAGGAGAAAGCGATAGAGAAAGTAAGAGAAGAGGGAGGGGTGGAAAAGACATTGTGCAGGATTCGATACATCCAAGCCTGCAATGCACCAACCATGGTGTGTTGTTAAAACAGACAATCGCAGTCCCCTGCTTTAAACAATTGAATAAATAATGATGGTTTGCTTTAAGTCACATTGCACGAGCCACAAAATACCCCTACAATGTAAAAAAAACAACCAAAAATGGTTGTATTGGTACTGTAAAAAGGTAATTAAAATGATAGAAATTTGTTAACCCTATAAATCATCAAATTTACTGTGTGGGTGGTATATGATAACTCTGCATCAAAGGTTCTTCTATTATATGTATTATAAATGTAGAAGCAGTTGAACACATCTTAAACCTTGGAAAAAGCACCCCACCAACCCCTTAATATAAAACCCTCTACCCCAACAGATGGTTATCTGTCCTAAAAAGCTTTCAAAAAATTATTACTTAGGCAAACGAGGGGTTAAATGAGTGAGTAGAACATATCTTAACGAAGAAGCACTTGTCTGCAACCAGCCTCTCACTCAAGGTACGTGGAGCGAGAAGAACGAAAAAAGGGGGGGGTAACCATATATGAAACACTATACACACACCTTTCCTCAAAAACCTTAACAGTGCCTGCCCTTGCCATAATAAATGTTACCATGGCAGCGCCATTTCCCCCCACCCCTCACACCCAACCTTCTTTAACAAGCAGGTGGACTGTGTGATTCCTCATAGAATGTGTAGATAGTAGGTGGCATTGAGAGAGAAGGGAGGAAGAGACAAGTGCGAGGGAGGATGGTGGGGTAGGGTCATTACCTTCAGCCGTGTGAGTCCGCCTACGGAAGGATTGATGCAGTCAAGCCCCCCACATTGCAACACAACACCAGTTTACACATCCACATCTCTTCTTCGTTTATCTAGTGTCTCCCTAAGTACTGCATCCCTCCGTGAGTAGCTATAATTCTTTCGAGAATCAAAAACATTTCTCTATTCAAACCCACCAACACTCACCTCCTTTATTTAATTCTAATCCAAACCATAAGATAAAGAAACCCTACATTACGTCAAGGCGTACTATGAGATCAAAAATAAATCAATACTTATAGGATTCTGAAATTTCCATTCTTTTATTATATAATTTAAGCATGAATTTGGACCTCAATTTACCATAGAGCTTACTAAAAAGGGTCTCAAATACCAATTACCTTCTAAATATGAAAATTTAAACTGAAATTTAATTCTAAGAAAGCAATATTCAGACCAAGCCCGCGCATCCTGCATTTATACATGGTTACATAAATTGGCATCTCTCCCCCAAACCCTACCCCTCCTTGGCATCATCTGACATGTGGTCTAGCTAATCTGATTAAGCACGAAATGGATTGCATTCTTTAAATAATAAGAGAATCTAGGTTTTTTGCCTGTAGACCTGCTGGGTCCACGTTCTGGACTTTAATTTACGAATAGATAACTGCAACTGACATATGGCAATACCAATACTAGTCTGTTGGTCGAAATGAAAGTCGAGACCACACAATCGTTATGATTTAGGAACACTTCTGATTTTCCACAAACATTGTTTGAAGAAAGAATTGATCAGCCCATGTCCTAAATGAATTATTTCATCCTCCAAAGAAATGTGCAACTAGCCACAGGTACTGCCAGAAAAAACAGCCCAGTCCCTTATTCAAATGAATAAGAGAGTTGCAATTTTAAGTACTGGAACTCAGTTCCGGCCATTTCCATTTGGCCTAAGAGGTCAGCTGCTATTGTGACTGTGACTCAGCATTGTCCTATCATCAAGCATAACAGGGGAGATGGCTCTGCAGCATCCTAGCATGTGTATCTGGTAACAGACTTGCAGTGTTACTGCAAGCCAATTTTATTCAGCACTTGTTTTGTTGGTGAGGGGGGAGGGGAAGTAAACCTTTTACAACCTTTTTTGATACCCCACAATCTGCCAGCATATGTTCATAGCTTATTCTAACCACGTATGTTATTTATAAGGATGGTTTAGTACCAACACAGCGTATAGTTGGCAATGCACTAAATCATACCGCAAATTCGTTACCTAGTAGTATATGGTAATATTTTTTACAGCAATTAAAAGATCATCAACGTTGCTGCAATGCATTGAAATATTGTACTTACTACGTTATCCTAATCAGCAATGTGCTCTGAAGTTAATCATGTTTATATGTAGTGTAAATAGTATAAACCCGGACCATGACTTTGTAGCCACCAGGAACTGATTGCTTGAGATCTATTATATTGTGCCCAATCATTTCTCAAAACCATTATACTCCACCAGCACTTCAAGGAGGAACATAAAATCAGTGATTGCCCCTTCCATGAAAAAAAAAAAAGGACCTGTCACTTTGCTAGGTAGAACACCTCAAAAGGAGTAACAAGGGGGTTTAAAAAGCTATGTGTGCATTATTAAGTTTTACAAACTACCTATAAGTACCAATTACACCCAGAAGACTAAGAGAATTGGGGCTTTTACTACTGACAGATGTGTCTAAACAATTTTGGTCCAAAGATTCCTAGAACAGAATGTGATTTACCCCACAATCAGCAACCATCACGCCGGACGCGACACGCTTAAAGCGAAACATTGCCAAATTTTACCCAAGATCATCAAAATAGTTCTTAACCAATATGTTTTTAATAGCATGTCAAATAAATACAAGATGGGTCACCCTAAACCATCTGCAGTTAGGCACAGCATCAACTATTAGCATTTCTGTACTGCAAATATACAAAGCGTACTAATTACACAGGATCTTTTAATAACCTCGCGATGAAAGGTGATTTATTAGCACATTATAAAAGTTGACAACAGGTTTATTACAGTGGCTTTAGATCTAGTGAACATGGTTGCACAGCCTAGAACCTATCACTGCCTGCAATGCAGATCACACTCTCGTAATCCCTTCCTCCTTCCCCCCCTCCCACTGAATAAACCCAACACTTTGCTTTTAAATACTATCATGCTTATAATCATGCCCCGTGCCTCCGTGTTCTACGAGATAGACTAATAACTCTACAATAATTGGCTATATAAGTGTTACCATTATATCATATCGAGAGACAAAAGGAAACGTGTTGAGTTGAACTAGACTCCCCTGCTGTGCCAGCTATGGCCCCCACACCCTCGGATACAGTGGACTATGACGGACACTAGTTGAAGTTCATAATAGATCAGGGTTTCCATCCCTAGGCTGAATCATCGCTCCATCTCACCGTCCGTACACGTTGTCGTACCGTGTCCTTCCGGCCTTTAGCTCCACCGCTCTCCGTTCTCGGTCGTGGATCCTGTTGCGTTGCTGTTCTACAGGTCGACAGCTGCCAGGAGGCGATTTGTTTGAGACAAGCCCGGGTCCCGCGCCTCCCCTCAAACGGGGCTCCACCGCGCTCACCGGGGACGTGGAACTAGAAGCGGCTGTCCCTGTCCTGTCGCGCTGTCGTTTGGCCCCGCTTCCAGGTCAACCGCCGCCAGCCCGTCCCCCCCTGCTTCCTCTTGTCTGCCAGGGCCCCCGTTCGCAGCCGAGCTTTTCCCCACGATCCCCCGGACCGGCTTGTCCTTTTCCCTGCGCTCGCCAGCCCAGCTTTCGTGTGTGCGGCCTACTCGGCCAGCTGAGCCCCGGAGCTTTCCTGAGGTTCTCTCCCAGCGACCGCTGCGGGCCCTCGGGCGACCACGCTGGATCTCATGCTCAGAATTTCTCATCGGGCCCGGCATCCTCCTGCGCCTCGATTGAGGGGAGGGAGGCCGAGCCTCAGTTGGAACTAGAGACCGGGGCGGAGGAGGAGAAAACATCTACAAGATTGCGAGGGGAGGTGGGCGTCCGCTTGGCATGAGCGCTGTGTTGGAAGATGAGGGGAGCGGCTTCTATAGGAAAGTCCCCCTCGCAGTGTCCCGATAACCCACTGACAGACACCAGCAGGGGGAGATGTGGGTAGGAATGTCCCATAGTAACAATTAAGAACCCATGGCACAACCAAGCACCCGGATGACATGAGCCTTGCACAGGTCTGGTTAATATCAATGTGTCAGTGGCCACTTGGCTAATCATTATGACCCCAAACCTCCGTGCCTTACTACCCCCTACAGCCCACATAGCTCTGGGGAGACCCTAGGAACTTACAACTGGTTGATGGGAGCGGCGAGATCCGGATTACAAGGGAAACACTGTGGGAGGGTTATGCAGATATATAATGAATGGACCGCCCATTAACAATTGGGCATGATGCAGTACTCTACGATTCAGTGTAGCCAAGCTGATTGATTTTAACATGTTATTTTAAAAAAGAAACAGTTACCCCAGTGGGGACTGATAAGTGTGTTATTAGCACATTAACAAAACAACCTGTAAGGTTTTCCAGTGTACTGTCACCCTCATTTAGACCACCAGTAAAGGCCATTATAACCGAAAAATAGGTGTATTTTAAATGACACGTAACTGGAAACTAAATTCCTTCCACCCCCATTGTATCATTTTTTGTTGATCTCTCCCTATTTCTTTAGATATTCAATTCTAAAACTTCAATTTCAGCATGTCGGCCACAACATCCTATGGAGATACACATGGTGGATGGCCACCTTTGAGGGTAGTACAGAGGGGCATATATGCACCACCACCCACACTGCAACTATAAACAGATGTCTGGGCCAGTGCTTTGTTTGTATAGGGGTGGTCGGACACCCATCCAAAGCAAGTACCACTAATGTGTCCACCCGAAACAGCCATTATAGCAGTCACGGCATCTCAGGCCGCTATCGTGTGTCTGTACCCAGATATGCTGTAGGTTCACAATGCAATGTGTTGTGGTGGTTTTACTAAACTGCATTCAGATGTTTAGGGTAGTTGCCCACAATGTCACGAGTTTCTGTGCGTTGCACGCATGCGTCTTTCCGAATCATGTGGAATCGTGGAAATGCACCAAAAACACGTGATTTCGGATGTTGATTACGATTTGCGTTATGGCATTTTTTTTAAAGCGCAGTCCGATGTGGTGTTTCTATATGTAACGAAAAAATGCAATGCGCAAAAGCAACAAAATTGCTCACTGAAATCACATGAGATTTGTGTGCGACTTGCAATTGCGTACAGTGTGGCCGTGGCCTTACTCTAAAAACATGGAAAGCATGCCGCATTTTTCTAGCGTCCACCACTAAAAAAAACGTGAGTACATATGAAATTAGATGTTTGTACTGCACAAGCCTCATGGTGGACATAGAACACAACCCAATGTACTCGTAAAATATGGGGATCGTACAATCTTTTTTGGCATACAGCAAAATAATTTCAACCGCGAAATTGGGGAAAAAATACATATAATTGCACAGTCAGGCCAATGATTGTTTGCAGTATGGCTACCTAATTGCTGACATAAACTTTAGAAGCTTATTAGGCTTCTTTTTTATAAGAGAAGAAGACAGTGGAACAGGCACTTTTTCTTCAACATTCCCGCTCTGGTCATTTTATTGCAATCGCAACCTGGATCACAAAAAAATAAAATTGGACCAGACAGTTTGCGGCGACCATTTAATGCTGCGGTGTAATGTTGGAAGGTGGGTAAGAAGCATTATATGTAAACACTGTTCTACCTTGTTTAGACATTAAAGCCAATTTCATCTTGTATATGTAACACGCAGCTGTTCTTACGTATCCTGGATAACGCTTTACAATTCAAACGTACACCTGTAATGGGAAAGTTCATGTGGGCATCTTAGGGTGGTAAACAAGGTCATATAACACGATTGGTAGTCTGACCCAGTAATGGAATGAAAAAGTCTGCCGATATTCGGCTCATACTCTTCCTAGTTGGAAGAACCACACAATCGGTCACCATTACCAGCATGTCCAATTTGTGATTAAAATCAGACAAAAATTCCAAGAGGAGTACGTTTCTGGGAGAGCAGACCCAGCATTCAGGGGCCCATCTTTCTTGTTTTCCTTATGGCCAGATACACTACCTCCAGTATAGGTAGAGAACGCTGCACAGTTATTACAGTCTCACCTCTTTGCTGGTTGGGGGGCTGGTTTCCTGATGTCTGTGTTTTGGGGGCACTTATGTCCACGCTTGTTTTGGGGTCTTATGTACCAGTCTGTTGGGTGGGGGTAACTTATATTGCTAGTCTGTGTTGGGGGGTCGTTATGTTACCATCTGTGTGGGGGCTCACTTATATGCCTAGTTCTGTGTGGTGGTGGGGTACTTAGTTACCAGTCGTGTGTGGGGGGTCACTTATAATTCTAGTCTATGTTGGGTGGTACTTATGTTACTAGTCTGTTGTGGGGGGGTCACCTTATATGCTATCTGCGTTGGGGGTACTTTTGTTACCAGTCTGTTTGGGTGGTGGTATTTATGTTACCCAGTCTGTGTTGGGGTACTATGTTTACTCAGTCTCTGTGTTGATGAGGAAACTTATATAACGCACTTTGTGGTTCAAACTTAAACATTGTTACTAGCTTAAGCTGGGTTACACACAGTAACGATAAAGCCCGTACCGTCGGATCAGACGGTAAATCGGTGGCTTTCATTACTTGTGTTTACGTTCGTTTCTCCCGGACGATCGGGTCGGCCGTACGCTCGTTCGGTAAAGGCCGAAAATTCCATCGGCCGCACGTCTAGAACTCCCATAGGATCTAGCGCGGCCGATGGAAACAACAACAGTCCCGAGCGTTTCTCCATATAGCGAGTAACACTCGGCCTGTGTGTATGGTTATCTTTGAAAAGATGGCAGGGACTATAGGGAAACCTCGGACTGTTGTGTTGCAAGATCTTTGAAAGATGGCGACCAGGGATTGCGATCCTTTCTGTCATCTTTCAGAAATCTGTACTGTTGTGTACCTAGCTGAGTCATTCACATCTGCCAGCCACTTTTGTTTGTAGCACATACTCCTTCACTTTATTATTACTAGATCTATCTAAATGGATGTGATATCAACATGTTTAAACCTTGCTAGAAGGTATTGCATCTGGTTATCTGTATGCTTAATATTGGTCACAGACCTCAGTTGACATTGATTATTACAATTCTTTGAGCAATGCCACAAGATATTAAACTGGTGGTATTAAAAGCTTATAAAAAGCTCGTTGAGCAAGAGAGGAGGCAGATACATTTGCCCGAGGTATAAGAACTATCATTACATATCTGGTCACAAGCATGTAATACACTAGGAAAAAATAGCCATGGGATTCTGGGCAGTTAAATGTCAAGTCACCATTTTTTTTTAGTAAAAGGGCGCTGTCCGTCCAAAAAGTTTAGCTGTAAATGTTATCATCCCCCCCCAAAACCCGAATTCTCATTACTAATATATTCCCAAGATGCCCCTGAAGTCTCTGCGACCTGCGTCCCTCACTGCTCCTTCTCTGCTCTGCTCTCCAAGGAAGTGCAGCGGCTGTCAGTAATAGGGCGAGAGTAACATACACCCAATTGCTGATGTTCAACCAGGAAAGGAGCATTGTCAGTGTGGGCAGTGTGGTACGACTGTCTTCCAGTGACATGTAGTGCAAGGTGTCATTGGTCGACTGTGATGAGTTTCATGCAACAGGAATGTTCTGCAGTTACTGGTTTGATCATAAAGTGAGTTGTCCAGGGAAATTTCCGTGCCACTTGGAGTCAGGAAGGAATATTTTTTTGCCCCTTCATAATTGGTGGGGTTTTTTTGCCTCCCTCTGGTATCAACAGTTTGAAGGAAATGAGGATATTGCTAGATGGGTTGGACTGATGTGACTGTTCAGTGCGCCTTAAAGGGACAGTTCAGGGGGAAATGATCATTTTGTTAATTGTTAGTTTTGTGTAATGGCCCCTTTCCCCCCCTTTTTAGTTCTTCTAATATTCTCTCCCTTTTGAAAAATCAGTTGATTTCATACATTGCTGTTCCCTGCTTTTGGACATTAGTGAGCTGCCATTTATGTTTCAACGTCCTTCTTCTTCAGAATGCATCACATCCTTGAATGTCCCTAACAGTAATTCTACTGAGTTGCTGTTGTGATGGGTCAAAGATGCTAATCTACTGAGCAAACTGAATCAAACCCAGGAGGCTGGGTCAAGTGTGCAAAAACCGAAAAATTAAACATGGGTCTCTTCCTAGGGGTCCTTCCAAAGAAGTCAGTCATTTTTGTGCAGTTATATACACAACAAAATAGAAACCTCGAACTGGCAGCTAAGTTCATTGGGATGAAAAAAAAATACTGCCTTTTTTTCTAAAAGCATAATATTTTGCGATGCCATCCCCTTTTAATAACACACTCATGGGGCCCAATGCGAAGGCCTAGTGCCTTCTGTATTATTGGAAGGCTTTTTCAGGTTATGAGAGTTTATTCTGAGTTGTGGCCTTACCCTGAGGTTTTCAGATTATGCGTTACAGGATGCAGTAAACTGAATCAGCCTACTAAGCACCCCTAATACACGAAGGCACAGTTAATGTAAAAACCCATTTTTGAAAAAAAATCTCATTCAACTTTCAGTAAAAAATCTTGAACACTTAACCTGCATACAATAACAGAACTGACATTTAAAAAATAAATCCTTTACAGGAAGAAACAGTTTGCATCCCAGTGCAAGAAAGTACCTGCAGATCATAGTGGGAAATCTCACCACCCAACTGTACAATAAAAGGCATATCTAGAAGTCACAGAGGAGTCAGTGACCACATAAAGAACCAGGCCAAGTGCAGACCAGATTGTCCACAAGACAAGTGGCACCTGCCTAGGGCCCAGGAAACTTCTGCGGGCCCATCTTCAAAACACTAACAATTTATAGTTCTATACATTATGTATAAAAAAAGGGGGGCCCCTAAACTGATGTGGCCCCATATACCTTTATCCTCTCGTGCAAATACCTTTATAAGGCACGGAACTCCTTGCGACTGCTAAATCCTTTAATTTACAGTTGGGGTGCTGCATTATTATATATAACCTACCCCTTTGTGGCTTCTGGTTTCCTTCTCCTCCTGGAACTGTCAAGTTATAGGTTACAATCATGTACAGTTCCTCCGACACATCCCACTACAGGGTGGTTATATAAGGTATAAATGCGCCCCTTACGTGTATAGTAGGCTATTATGCCACAAGGCGTTCCTGACCATATAAAAGCACAGCAGGCCGTTAGGGCGAGTGCTTTTATACAGGTTCGGGAACTCCGAGGGGCATAATGCTTATATTACACTAAGGGTGTGCATTATTTTTAATAATGACACAAGTTTTTATTTTAAATAAGTCCAGTCATAGCTGGTGGAAAAGAATTTATTATACTTTTTTACTTTTGATTTTTTTCAATTGCATGTTCCATGTAAGTTTTTTTTTTCTTTTATAATAACAGTACATTAAAAAAACATTGTTAAACATTTTAAACTATTATTTAAAATCTTTATCTTATGATATATGTTTTTAAACATTCATGTTCAAATGTTAATATAATTTATCAAATCAGATGTTTGTTTTAAGGTTTCGGTTGATCACTGTTTTTGTTTTATAGCTGTATGTTTACCCGGTTTGTTAATTTTTGGTTTATTCTGTTGTGTCGGACGCCTCTTTTTGGTTTGCATAATGGCTGTGTGCGCGCCCGGGTGCTCCGAGCGCGCCCGCCATTACTTGATATGATTCCCTCATGGCCGTAATGGACGGTAAATGCGCATGCGCACCAGCAGTTCTTTGCGTGTATGCACGGCTGATCCGCTCCTGTCCAGCTCTTGTGACACTGATTTTTGTGAAATGTTCGATGCGGGGGGGCGGTGATAAGAGGTTTAGGACAATGATTTTTATGTTATTTAGGATGGAGAGCTGCAGTGGCATAATAATTGAAACTAATCCACTCAGTGACATCACTGAGTGATTCTATAGGATTCTTTGCCACTGCGCTTCCATTGAAGTTTGCAGAGGACTTGGTGTATATATGTATATTCTCTAGCTTGCGTGAATATATCACGTTGGCCCAATGACAGATCCCCTTACTTAGTTATAAGTATATTTGTTAAATGGCATGTCGCACAATTAAAAATTAAACTTACAGACCCCAGTTTATGTTTCATTTACCCAAGATGCAGCTGATATTTACAAAGACCTGGCCCCTCACTGCTCTGCTTCCTGTTGCGGCTGCCAGGGCGAAGGTTGCACTGATAACCATCACCCCAATAAGCTGACAGGGGCGGCTTTTGATATGGGCACAGGTTTGCATTACCAGGGAGGGCCAGCCAGTAAAACCTCACTTTAGATTGTCTGTATTCTGTTGGCTGTTCTTGTCTGTGCATTTTAGTGGTGTTACTGTTATGTAATAACTAATGATTAACCACAATATTACAGGCAAAAGATAGCTGAAAGACAATAGATGAGTGGATATTCATCAGCACGCGCAGGGGTGGTGTGTGTGCTAGGCGCCTGGTAAATCTGACACAGTCTGCCCTGACAACCGCAACAATAAGGGCCCTCACTGCTTCGTGGATGCCGAAACAAGCTTGCAGCAGTGGTTGTACCAGGGGCGGCGCCGGTCTTGTAGAAAGTTCACGCTGCATCTTTGGGGAAGGTAGCTAACCGTAACTGGGTGTAGGGGTGAGCCTGCACTATATTATAAAATTGTAATTGATGGGTTGACAGCCCTTTAATTTCTGTTTACTCAGAATCCCATTGTACCTACATTATCTACTTAGAGCTTTGGTACACTGATGGGGATTTTCACAGAATTTGCTGAATATTGTCAAAACCTATAGGGCAAGATGAAATTTTCATTACCGGCTCCTATCTTCCAGTAGAGGGAGTCCCTAGACATTGGAACCTTTGGGCACATCCACTCCTTGTTCGTTTTTCAGCATTTGCACTCTGCCCTATTTTATATGTAATTATACTATATATATATATATATTATAACATAATGCCATTGACAGTCCATCTACTACCACCAATGGGTTTATAAGATGTCCCTTTTCTGCTCCTACCTGTCTCACAGTGCCTAGGCACTCTTATTATAAACCCCAGTACTCAGCAATCACTTCACAGTGCATTACCATACAGATCTCCTGCTGTCATATCCCCAACATGTGCCGCGCCCCCCTCGATACCTTGTTTGACAAATCTGCTTAGTCTCTCCCAGTAAGGTCATCTCTGTTGCGTAGGTATCATAGGAGGCGTGAGTGACTAGTACGATGCCCTTGCACTCTTACCTTACTATGTCAACGTTAACAAATCTCAATATTCATCAGGTTTGTCTATCAGATGGTCTTAGTTTAATTGATCTTAGCACTAACCGAATGTATCCTCGTTCCGGTCTCGAGGTTCCCAATCGAATGCTGTACCGCTGTGCATCTAGTACTGGAAAACCATTGCATGACACAGCCTGTCTTTTGTCGTTTGACTATCGGCATGTCATGAAGCCTAGGTGTTCTGACGTGTCCACGCAGCTTGGGGTCGAACCCCCCCTGACACTCTTGTTGTTTCTTATCCTACTTGACCTTCCTAACAATGGTTGCCTCAGACTTGTCTCATTCGCCATATGTCATGACAGCCCTGCGGATGCCTTTATGAATGCGGCCATAGGTGAGGGTTGTGAATTCAACGTCCACATACCATGTGTTAACACCTGACATCGGGCGTTATACCCTCGTATGCCACGCCATCACTACGTTCCCTGTATGCTCGACTTTGCACCTTTTCACAGGGACAAGTAATTGACAACACGCAATTCGTTGACAGTCATATCTGACTGAAAAGCCATGGATCTAGGAACGTCCAGCCAGGCTGTAAGTGTGCATTTGGATTCGTGGATTAATAGGCAACAGTATATCTAGATACCCAGATAAGTCCTTGTTTTTAAAGAACACGCATGTCCCATCTATGACAATCTATAGTGGAATCACTTCACACCCTGTACATTTGCTTGGGTTCTATCTTACAACCCATGACAATCTTAGTGAACAACATAACAGCAGTTAACTCCTTTATTACACCCCTGTCCAATCTTCTGAGTCCCAATGTCCTACATCCATTACAACTTCAAAGTTATCCATGTCCAATCATATAACACTGTCTCTTAGCATTTCGTTACCAGTCGGCGATGTCGGGATTGCAACAACATGTCATCCATAGTACCAATCTATGTACCATTATGAAATCTATCAACAATCTTGAAACATGCGAGTAACACGTACAATTCTATATACACTCTCATAGCACTGTACCATAAATCAGCTACAATAACGATCAACCATATACACAATCTGATTAACTCTATAAAACAATCTACATCTTTACACTATAAGAAAATGTCACTATCTCACACATCAAAACATAGCTACTATTATATGCTAATATTGTGAACTATTAATCGTTCGATATGCCTGTCCGTGCCTACCACGATCATAGATGCACAGGTTCTATGTACAGATCCATATACGAATGCGTAAACAGATCTATTGATGACATCTATTTGTGATCAGTAAATCTGTGACACTCAGTTACATATATTCATATCATATACAATCTAAATCTGAATAATCTATAAAATTATAAAATCTGTAATCTATATAACAATCTTATATACCACCCATTGTAACAATCTATAAACAATCTATAGAACAATCTATTAAATTTTATACCCATTTGTAACAATCTATAGAACATGTAATAAAACTGATTAACAAATCAATAGAACATCTATGTATCAATTTATAATCAATTCATGTAACATCCCTTAAATCTAATCGAACAATCTGTAACAACTTTATTAACAACCCTGTAACAATCCTATATAAACAATCATGTAACCAAGCTAGAGACAATTTATAACAATCTGTATACAACAGAACACCTATCGACAATCTATTAACAATCTATAACTATGTAACAATCTATATAAAACAATCTATGTAATAATCTTTATTAACATCTATATAACATCATAACATTATAACCTAAAGAATCTGTTAACAATCTCCATTTATACAATCTAACATCATATTAACATCATAACATCCTTTAACAATCTATATACACACTTATAAAAATCTATGTAAATCTATATAAGAATCTTAATAATTAACACTAACAATCTGATAACATTATAGAACACTCAAATCCATATAACAAAGTACTGCATAGCTGAGAGGCATCTAGATATAAAGCAGCCTAATTATAACAATCGTATGAACAATCTCGTCCTGTAACAAATCGTATATAATTTTAATCCGTACAATCTATGTAACACTATACAAATTCTACAACTATAAACAATCTATATAACAATCTCTATTACAATCTGCAATTATATACAATCTATATAACACTTGTAAGACCCTGAACTCTATTATAACAATTTGTAACACTCTAATCTGTTAAACAATCTCGTATAACATCTATATTACAATCTATTATGCAATTATATCAATGCTAAACATAAATCTATATCAATCTATTAACAACAATCGAACATGTGGATTTAACATCCTATAAAAATCTATATTAAACAATCTAGGTAAACATATCGTATAACAACAATCCATGAACCATCTATTAACAATCTATATAACAATCTATATAACAATCTATTAACAATCTATGTATACAATCTTGCAATACATAACAATAATCCATGTACAAATCTTAGGTAAAAATCTATGTATCTAAACAATCTTAGACATTTACCAATTAGTAACTATATACATCTTATAACAATCTAATCCATGTACATCATACACTCTTATAAATAACTTACATCATATAATTATAAATCTAAACCTGAACATAATCTCAACTAATCATGAACTTTCAGCTATAATCATCTATATCACACAGACCAATCTTATACAACCATAACCACCGAACCATAACAATCTTAACAATTATATCATAATACACACAATCATGTAACAATCTATACCTACAATAGAACAATGCTATAATCTTTATGTAACACTCTATATAACATCTTATATAACACAAATCCAGTACAATCTAAAACATCTTTATCCCAATCTTCCATGTCACAATCATAATACATCTAGTAACAATCTATATAGAATTATATCACATCATGTAATCTATAACATCTGTAACATTATACAACTCTTCATCTTAACCCTATATATCTACTCCCTACATAAATACTATACGTTCATATCTAATAAGCAATCTATTCGTATGAAATCTATACACAGCTTAATAATACATCTAGATCCGTACATCATATACAAACCGCATTAGCCTCTACACTCCGATGACGAAAGACCCGGTGTCCCCTTTACAACGCCAGTTGTAAACACTATAGTAATCTAATCTTACCTCTACGCTTGTAACAACTCATAACACTGATTAATATAATTAACAACTGATAAACTCATACAGCAATCTTAACTATGTAACCATATGACAACCTCACTACACTATATAGCAATCTAATAACATCTTAAGAAATCCTGACACTTCGTATGAATACAACAAATCCGTTACATCTATGTAACTATCACGACTCAACAATCCTAGTAAACTTGTACACATCTATAACCTCTGTAGTAGAACATCTAGAATCTTACTACAATCCGTATTCTAATAAACGCTTAAAAATCGTGGTAACAATCTACTGTAAAAATCTTATAAAAATCCAGTAACCTAAAAATCTAATAAAATCATCTATGTAACCAATCTCTTATTAACAATCCATTCACAATCACTATAAACAATCTATATAACCAATCTTTGATAACATGACCATTAACAATATTAACAATGTATTATAAATTCTATCTTAACAATCTTATAAAATCTATGTAACAATCTATATACAGCAATCTATATAATTACACCATGTAGCAATCTATCATAACAATATTGTAACAATCAAACCATAGTAACAATCTATATAACAAATCTTTTATAAACCAATATACTAATCTATGGTAACGAATCTTTAACAACATCCATTACACAACATCTAATCATATACAACTATGTAGACTGTACATCTATGTACAATCTTTATACAATCTTTATCATGATATTTAACAATCTGTACCAATCTATAAATATTAATCAATATAACAACTTGTAAACAATCTTTATAACAATCAGTACAATCATTAATTATTAAACATATCCATCACAATCCATGTAACTATCTATATAACAATCTATACAATCCATGTTATATTCCAATCTATAAAAATTAATCCATGTAACAATTTATATTACTAATACTATGTAACAACAATCTCATTTACAATCTATGAAACCAATCTTATACCATGTACCTGTAACAATCATATATTAACACATCTATTGATAACAATCATCCATGTTGTAACACTCTAGTAACAACAATCATATAAAATCTAATTCATGCTTAACAATCTATTAACAATCGTATATAAACAATTAATCTCATGTAACAATCTATATAACAATCTTTACCATGTAACAATCTAATCAATATATACACAATCTCATGTAACAATCTATTATACAATCTATGTAACAATCTATATCCATTACAATCTAAGTAAATCTCAGGTTAACAACATTACAATCAAATCAACAATACCAGAACACGTACTATGTAAATCTATTAGCAAGTTATATAAAACAATCCATTGTAAAATCTATATAACAATCTATATAAACAATTACACTATATAGCAATACTAATCTAACAATCTAATCAATTTGTTTTTGCCTTGTCGACAATCTATGAACAATCTATGTCAATCAAATCTATACATATTATATGTATACAATCTAACATCTATAAATCCATGTAACCAATCTTTAAAACCTTTATAATTACACTAACATCGAACATGTCCTATACCAATCTGACATATACACATCTATGTAACAATCTAATATAACATCTATAATTAACCAATCTATCACATGTCCAGTCTAGATAACTATCTATATAATGAGCCATATGTACCAATCTAGACAATAAAATCTAGTAATAGCAATGCTTTAGTAATAACATGATAACAATCCATGATAACGATGAACAATCTTTATAATCTATACCATGTAACCAAGTCGATAATAAACCAGTCGCTGGATTACAATCCATGGTAACGAATTCTATTGAACAAATATATATAGAAACATCGTATAACAATCTAGTTAAACAATCTTAATCGACAATCAATCAATCCATGTAACAATCTATTAAACATCTATATAACAATTCTTTAACACATAAAACTTATTAATTTGATATCTATACAATCTATATAACAATCTAGTAAACAATCTAATCCATAGAATAACAATCGATATTGAACAATCTATTAAAACAAAATGTCATCTATAAGAGAATCCTGAAATATAACAATCTATATAAACAATCGAATCCAGACAATCGTAACATTATACAATCTATCCGAACTCATATAACGTAACAATCAATCTATATACAACCATATAACAATTATGTCAATCTATATAGCAATCTATATAACAATCTATCCATAACATCTATATGAACAATCATGTAACAATCTTTTAAACATATAAAAATCTATCATGTAAAAATCTATATAACAATCATTAACATAAGTCCATGTACACAGCTAATATAATCTAGGTAAACAATCTATGGTAACAATCTGATTATAAAATCATGTAAACATCATAAAGCAGAGTAATACCAATCGCAGGTAAACAAGTCTTATAACAATCCCATATGATAACAATCTGGAACAAGCTTATATAACACCAAGATCCAGCAACCATAAACCATCTAGAAACAATCTATATGTACAATCTTTATAAACAATTCATCATGTAACAATCTATATACAATAAAAATCTATGGAAGCAATCTATTAACAATCTATTTTAAAACATATCCTTACATATCTACTAACATCTCATTAAACAATCAATCCATCGTACAATCTATATAACAATCTTAATCATAACAATCTATATACAATCTATGTAACAATCTTTAAACAATACATTGTAATTCACCTGTAACAATCTAGATAAACCTACTTGTAACAATCTATGTACAATCTGTATAACACTAACTAACATCTATTAACAATCTATAATGTTTATCCATTAACATCAATCAATGTATCATTAACAATCATATAAATAACACTATAATAACTCATGCTCTATACAATCTTCATGTAACAATCATAATATAACAATCTATATACAATCAACCGTAACTATACTAAACATATATGTAACATCTATTATAAACATCATGTCCATTGTATAACAATATATCTAAATCATTTAACAACTTCGTATAACAATCATACACAATCTATATAAAATCTACAGTAACAATCTATAACAAATCTAGTCAGTAACAATCATATATAACAATGTAATCATGTAACAATATATATATACATCTATGAAAGAACACTATCAACAATCCCTTCGATTATAACAATTATATATACAATCTTTATAACAACCCTTGTAACAATCTTATAACATCTATAACTCATGTAAATCTATGAACCATCTATACACAATCTAACAATTAGTAACAACTTTACATAATACACAATCATAACAATCTAGTAAATATGTACTCTATACAATCTTATAAACATACACTTTACATCGTGTAACAATAGTAAATTATTAACAATCAATCCTATGAACAATCTATATAACAATCTCTATAAAATCCTGTATAACAATCTATAAAGAATCATAAACAATCATGTAACAATCTTTTTAATCCCAACAATCTATATAACAATGTTGTAATCTATGTAACCATCTTTAAACAATCCATGTAAATCTAAATAACAATTCATAAAATCCCAATGAATGTAAAATCTTTATAACAACCATGAAAAATCTATAATAATACCATCTTAGTAACAACTCTTTAACAAGATAGAGCCAATCTATTAACATTCTATTTATACACGTAACATCTATAAAGGAAAACCATCAATCTATGAACATTTCCCTTTGTTTTATAACAATAGTAATTATTAAATCTTGATACAACTAAATCATCTTTAACATCCTAGCATCTCATAACAATCATGTAACAATCAACTAAACAATCTTATAAACCATGTTTATACACATCTATGACACCAATCTATTGTAACAATCTATATACACATCCATGTAACAATCCTATATAACAATCTATATAAAATCGATGTAACCAATCTTCGCATCTATAACAATTCTTATCTTTATAACAATCTGTAACAATCGGGTATCGTACAAATCTTTATAACAACTATGTAAACTAAAATTAAACAATCTATATAGCAATAACATCTATGACACATCTAATAACAATCGATGATGAAACAATCTTTTATAACAATCATGTAACAAATCTATATAAACATCTTTCATCTTACACATCCAGTAACAATCTAAACAATCTATAGAAAATCCATGTAACAATCTATGATAACAATCTATATAACAATTATCTTAATTATAAATATATCTCATGTAATCAATCCTAATAACATCTAACATTATACACTGTATTATATAACAATCTTTATAACCCTGAACCTCGTCATACCAGTAACAATAGTTACACTATAAACATCATGTAATAACTCTATAACAAGATCTGTACCACTCAACTATTTATAACACTCATTAACAATCTATATAGCAAATCTAATCATTAACAATCCCATGGTAACATTTTTTAACTCCATACTCAATAACAATTATGTATAACACATCTATATAGCAATCCATGTAACAATACTAAATCCATAACCAATTCTATCTAACAATCGTAACCAATGCTTAAAATCTATACAATCTTATAACACATTACGCAAGCATTATATACACATCTAATCTCATGTAACAATTCTATAACAATCTATGTAAACCATCTATATACCAATATAATTATAATCTTTATAAAATCATATACTATGTCTAACAATCCATTAGCATCTATATAACAATCTATTATACTGTGAACCTCATGTAACATTATAGACAATCTTATGTACAAGGCCTATAACAATCCATAACAATGTAATAACAATCTATTTATAACCATCTATAGTAACAATCTCCATTAACATCTATCTCCAATCTATTAACACATCCGTGTACAATCTAATCTATATACCATTATGTACATCATCATATAACATCGATATAGCAATCTTTAAATCATACAATCTTAACTCTAGTGACTATACCATCTTACTCTATATAAAATTTTAAACATGACATGATTAACAATTATGAAACTTGTCCTTAAATCTAATAACAATCTCAATCCATGTAACATCATATACACAATCTATATAACCAATATTATTACGACCCATGTAGAACTTATACATCTAGTAATACTAAATCCTGTAAACTAATCATATATAACAATTATGTAACAATACTTATAGACAATCTATATAAACTAATCCATAACCATCAATGTAACAATCTATATACATCTAACCTATCTAAAATTACTCTAATCATGTATTACACACATCTAAGTATAACATCTATCCCATGACACACTCTATATAACCATCTATGTTAACAATCATAACTACACAATCATCTAACAATCTATTCATAATCCATCGATAACTAATCCATGAACGAATCTATATAACAATCTATGTAACAATCTAAAGCAATCTATATAACTTTAAATCCTACGTATACAGGAGTATAAGCACGCTAACAGTACATAGTTAAAAATGTAACATCAATCTATATAACAATCTGATTGTAACACTATAATACATCTTCTAAACAATCTAATCCATGTACATCTATATTAACATAACATGTTAATTGCAATCTAATAACAATCTAATCCCTTCCTCGATAAACAATCTATGACACAATCTATAGTCCTGAAATCTAATATACCATCGAATCCATGTGAAAATCTATATACAATCTATCAATCTATATGTCAATCGTATAATACAGATCATAATCCTGTAAACATATATATAATCAAATCATCAGTAAACAATCTATATAACATTAAGTCCATGTAAAATCTTAACAAGTTGTACAATCATAGCCATCTATAGAACAATGATAATCAATGACACATCTCTATAACAAAATTATGTACCATCTACAACGATAGACCAATCATACTGAACACATGATACTGATTATTAAGATATCCTCATTATATACAATAATCCATGTAACAATCTATTACAACCATGTAACAATACAAATCATAATCTAAACAATTTCCATTGTAACAATCTATACAACAATCCATTGTAACATAACATTCTATATAACAATCTTAACAACCATTAAAATTATAAGAACAATCTATAGGCCAAGTACCAATCTAGTAACATCTAGTACAATCTATAAACAATCGCCATCCAGTAATTAAAACATCTAATCTTTAAATCTAATCAATATTAACAATCTTACATAACATCTAACAGTACCCATATAACAACTCTATGTAACAATCTAATCTTAACAATCATACCTTTAGTAACAATTCTATAACATTGAACAATCTATATACAATCTATCATGTAACAATCGTGATCCAATCATATAGCAATCTAGTACTAACAGTCAAATCCAATTGTAACTCATACATCTATGTAACAATCTATATACCAATGCTTCTAACAATCTTCATGTAACAATACTGTTATACAATCTTTATACAACTAATCTATTACACAATATATTGTAACAATCTTTATACCAATCCATGTATATGACAATCTATAAGCAATCTATATGAAACAATCTATGTAACAATCTATGTAACAATCGATTATCATAACATCTGTACAATTGATCCAGTAAAATCTTTATACAATCTAGTGTAACAATCTTTTCTATAAACAATCATATAAAATCTAATTCACAATCTATATAAGCAATTATATAACACAATTAATCCATTAAACATCTATGTAAATCTTGTATACAATTCAGTATAAGAATACTATATAAATCTAGTATCATTAAACAATCTTTATAACAATCTTTTAACGAATCCAACTATAGACAATCTAATAACAATCTATATAAATCAATAAAATAATCCATGTAAAATCACTATATAACAATCTTATGTAACAATCTATATAAAGCAATCTATTAACAATCTTAACGTAACAATACATATATACAAATCTATATAAAAGCTATCATGTAACATCTTGTCGCCATACGTATAAAATCGTGCTGTAACAATCTAACTATTAACTTTTATAACAATCCATGTAACAATTATATAACGCAAATTTCTACATCTTCCATAACACGAAAATCTATGTAACAATCTTTCACCTATAAAAATCTATGCGAACAACTATATACACCAAGCTATGTAACATCGTATAACATTCATGTAATATATAGATTGTTACATGGATTAGATTGTTATATAGATTGCTATATAGATTGTTACATAGATTGTTATATAGATTGTTACATGGATTAGATTATTACATAGATTGTTATATAGATTGTTACATGGGTCGTTATAAAGATTGTTATATAGTGGAAGGGAATCCCTTCTACAAGAGAAAAAACTGTTAAACAAAAAAGTTCTGAGAATATTTGCTAATTTACGAATACAATGAAAATGGGATGATTTAACTCAAATTCTACGAAAATATTGGTATTTTTTTTTCCTATCTGAAGATGAGGTCTAAGAGTGGCGAAAATAATCCCCAGATATCGCAGAGAAAAGAAAGGCCCCGTTTTGAAGGAATTTTAGGTCATAGCCATCTCCGAACCCAAAAGAAAGGGGATAGAGAATGGATGGGGATTAAAAGCGCATCCATCGGTAATAGGAAATGTGCGTAGAGCCACTAGCTGCCAATACCAATCTCAAGAAACCTTTTTTGAGACAAAGGGGGAGAGAAATACAAAGCTTAAAAAGTCTGCTTATCATGTCAATCAATCTACTGTAATATATGTGATAAAATGTAAATGTGTATAAGAAAATACGTGAAAAACAGAAGACGATGAATACCCGATTTCAGGAACATCTAGAGCAATTAAAAAATAAGAAGCAAGTGTTGCAAAGCATGATATGGAAAAACATGGGTGTAATCACCTATTGATACTTTTAGTGGTATAGAAAGATCGATTGGGCATCAGAGCGGAGATGATGGAAAAAAGCCCTCCTCCAAAAGCGCTAAGATGGATCTTAACCTGGGGACTGAGATCACCTGATGGTTTAAATGAAGACCAAAACTTGAATTGCTGTCTGTGACTTGTCTACATCATTTACTAACAAATTTATGTGTGACACTTTGTTATGTTTAGGATCATTAGCTGAAATCTTAAATAATCCTTCATATTCATCCTCTTTTACACTGCCTTTACTTTGATACCCACGTTATTTGAGGGGTAATTTGATGTAAGAAAAAAATATTAATGCAATAAAATAATATTTAATATTTTGGCTATAATGAGCCATAATAGGGTATCCACATTATACATATAATATATATGTTTTTTAAAGTTTTTTTGGTATCTCGTATTACAGAATTTCAGGGTTAGTGGGTTCTTTGTTTAGAAAGCACTGTCGGCTACCTGTCGTGTGTATTATAAGGAAGTGTATGAAGTTTGGCAGTGACGCCGGACATTGCGGGTTATTTTAAAGAATCGTTAGAGTGCACTGTCTTACTTACTGTCCTGACGAAGTCACGTGGTGTGACGAAACGCGCGTCGCGTTCTCTACCTGGGATGCGCTAGCGAGTCTAGGCAGTGATGGGAACCATATGGAATCGTTTGTTATGACTAGCGAGGTTTTCTGAGATCCTGGCCGCAACGGGGTTACCGAGATAGGACGGGGAATGTATATATAATTGTAGCTTTACGGGCTCTGAGATTCGCGGCCAAAAGTTATGGATAAAAAAAGAATATCGATATAATGGTGTATGGATAGCCTATGAGCGGGGAAGGCTATTGCAATGAGGAACGTTCTGGATGTGCCCGAACCTTGAGTCGCTTTAGATCATATTCCTAACGGTTCGTGTAGTATGTATGGGCCGTTTGACAACCATATAAAAGCCTTACATGTATATTTATCTATATAGCTTTCTGCTGGCCCATAATAAGATGAAGCTATTATGTTTAGGATCCCTCACAGTCAGCCTGATCTGACTCATAAGACTCACATCCCAGTCTTATGTGTAGATATATGTTGTATGTGTTGATCTGTATGCTGTAGAAGACATCTTTCTTGTGTATGTGAAATATATATTTGAAGGCCTTCAAGGGTTGTAGATTAAAGCATTTCTTTGCTGATACACAAGTCACCTAACAAAGCGTGCATAAAATTAAGTCAGTGAATGACTGATACGTGTAACGGATACACAACAGAGCCGCTTGGTAGGCCACCACCCTAAAGATATTATATATATAATCAGGGTGAGAGATCTGAACTGACGTAAATCTTAAAACTTATATGTGGTGCTTGCTAGAACTTGAAATAACTATTGCTGTTGGGGTGCCTGTTAAAAAAAATTTTTAGGCACTTATAAGATTTTTATTTTTTTGATTTTTGTGTATATTTGTTGTTTATAGTTATATTTATATCAGATGTTAAGGATTGCTGATATAGATTGTTACAGAGAGTAGCTGTTATATAGATTGTTACATGGTGTGGTATATAGATTGTTACATGGATTAGACGTATAAGATTATTAATGGATTGTTACATAGATTGTTACATAAATGTTAAATAGATTTTACATGGATTAGATTGTTATATGAGATTGTTACATGGATTAGATTGTTTTAGATAGATTGTTACCTAGATTGTTATATAGATGTTACAATGATTGTTACATGGATTAGATGTTATATAGATTGATATATAGATTGTTACATAGATTGTGATTATAGATGTGTACAGGTGAGATGGTTAGATAGGATTGCTATATAGATTGTTACATCGATTGTTATATAGATTGTCTTACAGCGATTAGCTTGTATAAGATTGCTATATAGAGTGTTATATAGATTGTTACATGGATAGATTGTTATATAGATTGCTATATAGATTGTACATAGATTTTTATATTGGATTGTCTATATAAATGTTAATTAGATTAGATTGTACATAGATTGATAAAGATGTTTAATGGATTAGATTGTTATAAGATTGCTATATAGATGTTACATAGATGTTCTATAGATTGTTACATGAATTAGTTGTTATATAGATTGGACTTTTTTTTTGCCCCACCCTTTAATATTTAGATTGTGATATAGATTGTTACATGCGATGAGAGTGTTATATAGAGGTTACATGATTGTGGTATAGATTGTTAACATAAATTGTGATTTAGATTGGTTACAGGGAAGATTGTTATATAGTGCTTATAGATTGTTACTAGATTTGTATATAGATGTTAAATGATGATTAATTGCTTATATAGATTGCTATATAGTGTACAGAGATTGTATATAGATTGTTACATTGATTAGATTGGTCTATTAGATTGCTAATAGATTGTACTATAGAATTGTTCAGGATCAGAGTGTGATATGCGATGCTATATAGATGATTACATAGATTGTTATTAGAGGATGGTTACATGGATTAGATTGTTATATAGATTGCACTATATAGATTGTACATAGATTGTAGATAGATGTACATGATTAGATTGTTATATAGATGAACTATATAGATTGTACATAGAGTATATAGATTGTTATATAGATTAGATTGTTACAAGATGTTTCTAAGTGTACATGGATTAGATTGTTATATAGATTGCAATAGAGTGTTTACATAAATGTTAATAGATTTGTTACATGGATACGGCATTGTATATTAGACTGCTATGATTGTTACATGATTGTTATATAGATGCAGACTGCTTACATAGATTGTTATAAGGATTGTTACATGGATTAGATTGTTAATAGATTGCTATATAGATTTATAATGAGTGTATTATATAGATTGTTACATGGATTAGATTGCTATATAGATTGCCTCTATAGATTGTACATAGATTGTTATATAGATTGTTATATTAGATTAGATTTGTGATATAGATTGGTACATAGATTGTTATATAGATTGTTAAGGGATTAGATGTTATATAGATGGCTATATGAGATTGTTACATAGATTGTTATACAGATTGCTACATGGATCTAGATTGTTATATAGATTGCTATATAGATTGTTACAAGACGCTATTATAGATTAGAGTTATATAGATTGACATAGATTGCAGATAGAGTGTTACATAGATTGTATATAGATTGTTACAGGGATTAGATTGTTAGATAGATTGCTATTATAGATGTTAACAGAGATTGTTATATAGATGTTATATAGATGATTAGCTTGTTACATAGAGTGTGATAAAGGATGTTACACGGATTAGATTGCTAATAGATTGTGAACATAGATTGTTATATAGCATTGTTACATGGATTGATTGTTAATAGTAGATTGCTATATAGATTGTTACATAGATTGTATATAGATTGTTACATCGGATTAGATTGTTATATAGCATGCCTATATAGATGTTACATAGCTTGATATATAGATGGTATATAGAGGAGATTGTTATATAGATTGTTACATAGATGTGATATAGATGGTACATGGAGTAGATGTTATATAGATTGCCAAGTATAGATTGTTACATAGCATTGTTATCTTAGATTGTTACTGGATAGATTGGTTATATGATTGCTATATAGAGTGACATAGATGTTAATAATTAGATTGTTATATAGATTGTTATCTGATTGTTATATAGATTGTTACATGGATAGATTTGATTATAGATTTCTTATAGATATGCTGACATAGTTTGATTAGATTTTATTAGAGATTAGATCGTACATAGATGTTATAAGGATTGTTACCATGGATTAGATTGTTATAGATTGCCCTATATAGATTGTACATCGATTGTTATATAGATTGGACATGGACTTAGCTTGTTAATAGATTGCCTATTATAGATTGTACATTAGATTTATATAGATGGAATAGATTAGATTGTTCATATAGATGTTACAAGATTGTGATAAGCGATTGGCTACATGGATTAGATTGTAGATAGAGTGCTAATAGATGTTACATAGAGTTGTTATATAGATTGTTACATGGATTAGATTGTATAATAGATGCCCTATATAGATGCTTACATAGATGTGTTATATAGATTTTAATAGATTAGTTGTTATAAGATTGTTACATAGATGTATATAGAGTGTACAGCGATTAGATTTTTTATAGATTGCTATATAGATTGTTATATAGATTGTATAGGGATTAGATTGTTATCTAGATTTCTTATAAGATTGTTACCATAGTTGTTATTATAGATTGGTACATGGAATTAGATGGTTATATAGTGCCTATATAGATTGTTAAATAGATGTTATATAGATTGTTACATGGATTAGATTGTTATATAGATTGCCTATATCGATTGTATAAGATGCTTTAATAGATTCGATTGTTACCAATAGAATTGTTATAAGGAGTTACATGCGATTAGATTGTTAATAGATGCCCTATATAGATTGTAAATAGATTGTTTATATAAGATGTTACATTGGATTAGATTTTTATTAAGATTGCATAGAGATTGTTACATAGATTGTTATATAGATTGTTACAGGGATTAGATTTGTTAGTATGATTGCCTATATAGATTGTTACAAGATTGTTAATAGATTGTTATCTAGAAGATCTGTACATAGATGTTATAGGATTGTTACATGGATTACATTGTTATTAGATTGTAATAGATTGTTACATAGTTGTATATAGATTGACATGGATTAGATGTTATATAGATTGCCTATATAGATGTGACAAGATTGTTGATTATAGATTGTTATAGATTAGATATGTTATATAGCTTGTTACATAGATTGTTATATAGATTGTTTACATGGATTAGATGTTATTAGATTGCTATAAGAATTGTTACATGGATTAGATTGTTATTATAGATTGCTATATAGATGCTTACATGGATGTTAAGATTGTTTATATAGATTGCATATAGATTGTTACATAGATTGTTATATAGATTGTTACATGGAGCTAGATTGTTATAAGATTGCAATAGTTGTTATATAGGGTGTTACAGGATACTGTTTATAGAGTGCTATATATGTGATTGGTATATAGATTGTTAATGATTAATAGATTGTTTATATAGATGCCTATTGAGATTGTTACATAGATTGTATAGAGATTGTTAGATAGTTGTATACAGATTAGAGTGCTAGATAGATGGTCTATTGTATAGAGGTTACATGGATTAGATGCTTATATAGCTTTCTATTATAGATGTTACATAGATTGTATATAGATTGTGAATGGATTAGATTGTTATAATAGATTGAACTCTTATAGATTTGGTACAGTAGATGTGTTAATAGATTGTTACAGGATTAGATTGAATATGATTGCCCTATATAGATTGCAACATAGAGTGTTAAAGATGTTATATAGATTGACTCTACAGATTAGATCTGTTACTAGATTGTTATAAGGGATTGGTTTAACCCATGGATTAGTTGTTATATAGATTCTATTAGATTGTTACAATCAGATGTTTATAGATTGTTACATGGATTAATTGTTATAGAGATTGCTATTATAGCTTGTTAATAGATTGTATATAGATTGTTAGATAGATTAGATGTTACATAGATGTTATAAGGATGTTCATGGATTAGATGTATATAGATTGCTATATAGAGTTACTAGATTGTTATATATTTTTTTTTTTTTTTTTGATTGTTACATGTATGAGATGTTATCTGATTGCGATTGTAGATGGTATATAGATTGGATATAGAGTAGATGTTATATCGATTGTAAGAGATGGTAACATTGGATTAGATTGTTAATAGATTGCTATATAGGATGGTTACATGGATAGATGGGTTATATAGATTGCTATATAGATTGTTACAATAGATGTATATAGATGTTACATGGTTAGATTGTTATTGTTATATAGATTGTTATATAGATTAGATGTTAATAGATTGGTTATCAGGATTGTTACATGGATTAGATGTTATATAGATTGCTATTAGAGTGGTACATAGATGTATATAGGATTGTTAAATGGATTAGATTGTTATATAGATTGCTATATAGATTGTTACAAGAGTTATAGATTGTTACAGGATTAGATTGTTATATAGATGTTAATAATTGTGATAAATTGTACATCGATTGTTATATTGATTGGTAATGGATTACTTGTTATAAGATTGTTACATGGATGGTTATATAATTGTTATATAGATGTTACATGGATTTAGATTGTTATATGAGCTTGTACATAGATTGTTTATATAGATTGTTACAGGGATGAGATTTATATGATTGTTACATGGATTAGATTGTTATAAGATTTACAGGGATTAGCTTGTTATATAGATTGTTAACATGGTTTGGTTATATGAGATTGTTACATGGATTAGAGTGTTATATAGATTATTACATGGATGTTACCATAGATCTGTTACATAAATGTTATATAGATGTTACATGGATACCATTGTATTATATTAGATTTGTTACATGGATGAGATCTATATAGATATTATCTATGATTTTTACATTGGATTAGATTGTACATAGATTGTTATATAGATTGTTACATGGTATTAGATGGTTATATAGATTGCATAAGATGTTACATAGTTGTATATCGATTGTTCATGATTAAAAAGCATTGTTATATAGAGGCTATCTGATTGTTATGAGATTGTTATGTAGATTAGATTGTTGACATAGATTGTTAGAAAGGATGTTACAGGTTAGATTGTTATATAGATTGCTATATAATGTTACATAGATTGTTTATATAGATTGGTACATGTGATTAGATTGTATAGAGATTGTTATATAGATTGATCTAGAATTGTTACATGGATTAGATTGTATATAGATGTATATAGATTGGTACATGGATTGTGTATAGATTGTCGACATTAATGTGAAATAGATGTGACATGGATTAATTGTGACTAGATTGTATATTGATGTTACATGGATTAGATTGTTAAAATAGATTGTACATGGATTGGTTCTAGATGTTATTATAGATTGTTAATAGATTAGATTGTCATATAGATTTGTACATGGATAGATTGTTATACTAATTGTTACATAGATTGTTTATAGATTGTTCCATTGGATTAGATGTTATATAGATTGGGACATGGATTAGATTGTTAATAGATGTTCATGATTAGATTGTTATATAGATGTTACAGGGATTAGAGGGTATATAGATTGTTACATGGATTGGTATATAGAGGTCTACATGGATTAGATTTGTCTAGCGAGGTTTACATGGATTAGATTGTTATATAGATGTGAATGGTTTGTTATATAGATTGTTACATGGAGTACATTGTATATCGCAGTGTGACATGGATAAGATCAATATAGATAGTTATAATAGTTGTTACAGGGATTAGCATGTTATATGATTGCTATATAGATTGTAACATAGATTGTATATTAGATGCTTATATAGATTGTTTAAAGAGTAGATTGTTACAGAGAGTGTTATAAGGATTGTACATGGATTAGATTGTTATATAGATGTATTTAGAGTTTACATAGCTGTATATAGATTGTTACATTGGATTCGATTGTTAATAGATTGCTATATGATGTTACAAGATGTAGATTGTGACATAGATTGTTAGAGATTGTACGGATAGATTGTTATATAGATTGCTATATAGTTGTTAACATAGAGTGTTATATAGATTGTACAGTGGAATTTAGAATTGTTTATATAGATTGCTATTAGATTGTACATAGATTGTTATATAGATGTTATACGGATAGATTGTTATATAGATTGGTTATTATAGATGTTACATGGATTAGAGTGTTTATATAGAATTGCTATATAGATGGTGACATGGATGTAGATGTTATATAGATTGATATATAGATTGTTACATAGAGTGTTAATAGATGTTACACTGGATAGAATGTTACATAGATTGTTAATGAATGTTACATGGATTGATGTTAAAGGAGATTGTTACCATGGATTGTTATGATATAGATTGTTATATAGGAAGGTTATATATAGATGAGATTGTCATAAGATTTTTACATGGATTAGATTGTATATAGATGGTAACATAGATGTTATTATAGATTGTACATGGATTAGTTGTTATATAGATTGTTACCACTGTGTATATAGAATTGTGTACATGGGATCTTAGATTGTACATTGTTACATGGATTAGATTGTTATAGATTATGTTCATGTGATAATGTTTATCGATATGTTACATGGATTGTTATATGATTGTTACACTGGCATTTTTTTGTTGTTACACTTTAGTGTTACATAATTGTGATATAGATGTTACACTGGATTTAGCTGTTTATACATAGATTGTGAATTGATTGTTCCAGATAGATGTTCATAGATTGTTCATGATTGTTCTATTAGATTGTTATATAGAATTGTTTAGATTAGATTGTCATATAGATTTTTACATGGATTAGATTGTTATATAGATTGTGACTATAGATTGTTATATAGATTGTTACATGGTTAGATTGTTATATACGATGTTCATGGATTAGATTGTTATATAGATTGTTACATGGATTATTAGATTGTTATACGATTGTTAAACATGGTTAGATTGTTACTATAGATTGTTACTATGATATGTTATATCGCATGGTAGTGACTATTGTGATTAGATTGTTCATGGATTCGATTGTTACAATTCAGATTGTACTAATGTATTAGTACTAATGTGTTAGATAGAGTTGACATGTCCGTGTTATATAGATTTGTTAAATGGATAAAGATAATCATTACTAGATGTTATATACGATTGTTACTGGACTTAGTTGTTATCTATCTCTTATACCTTGTACCATAGAGCTTGTTAATCTGTTATTGATTTCTAGATTAGTTCATAAGCTTCGTTATTCCGCTGTTCTCGCCTGTCTGAGTTGGTTTCTTCGCTTGCTATATAGATTGTATACGATGGTTATAGTTGTTCATGGACTTAGAGTGTATTATAGATTGCCTTACGATTGTTCCTAGATAGCTTGTTACATAGATTGTTATCAAGGATTGTTAACTGGGATTGAATGTTATATAAAATCTGCTAATCATAGATTGTTACATATATTGTGCATATAGATTGTTTACATGGATTCATTGTTATATAGCCTAATCGCATATATTGTACATGATTATTTTTATGTTATATAGATGTTTTATATATAGCTTGTTATCTACTTGGTATCTTGCTTGTTAACATGAGATAGATGTTATATACGACTTGCTTATAGATGGTTCATGTAGATTGTTAATATTTTTATAGATTGTATACTAGATTGTTCCATAGTATTGTTAATGATGAATTGTTCATATAGAAAAAATGTACGTTTTATATAGATTGTATATAATTTCAGATATATTACCATAGAGACTATGTAATTCAAATAGATTGTTTACAGGATTGTAAGGATTAGTTGTTCATATCGATTTGTATATAGATTGGTACATACGATTGTTATATAGATTGTTATATGGATTCAGAGTTTATATAGATTGCTAGATATCGATGTTAACCTGACTGTTACTATACGGACTTAGACTTGTACACTGACTCTGTGATAACAGTTGTTCACCTGGATTAATGTTATATCGATTGCTATGATAGATTGTAAATAGATTTATATAATTTTAATGGTTCATGGTAGCTTGTTATGCATTGTTATATCGAGTTGTGATATAGATTGTTACTGGATTAGATTGTTTACATAGTTTATCTGATGTTTAATTATTACTGATTAGATGATTTGATAGATTAATGTTAGGTGTTAATGTAATGGATTGTTATAGATTGTTAATAGATTAGCTTGTTATAAAGATTTTAACATGATTAGTTGTTATATAGATTGTTACATAGATTGTTAGATAGATTGTTACATGGATTAGCATTGTACTATAGATTGTTACATGGATGAGATTGTTTATATAGATTGTACATGGATCTAGATGTTGTATTTGTACCAGTTTGTTTACAGGTTGTTACCTATAGATTGTCATGGATTAAGTTACTAGGTTGTTACAGGATGGTTACATAATTGTAATAAGATTGTATACAGTTAAGGATTTACATTGTTATTAGATTGTACATGGATTAGATCATTATATGCTAGTTATCGTTGTAACATGGTTCTATGTCTACTTGTTATATAGATTGTCAGTGGTTATATAGATTGTTTACATAGATTTGTTATATAGATTGTACATGTGATATAGATTGTTCATATTGAGATGATGGCTATATAGATTGTTACATAGAATGGTAATAGATCTGTTACATGTAGATTGTTCTATAGATTGCTATCTGATTGTTACAACTAGATTGTTAATAGATTAGATTGTTATATAGATTGCTATATAGATTGTTTTGTTATGATTGTTTCATTATGATTTTACAGGATTGTTAAGAGAATGGATTAGATTGTTATATAGAGTTGTATATAGATTGGTTACATATATTGTTCGTATAGATGTTACAGGATAATTGTTAATAAATTTGCTATATAGATTGTTTAAATAGGCTTGTTATATATAGATGTTATATAGATTAGATGTTACGATTTGTATAAAGATTGTTTACATGGTGTCTATGTCAGTTGTTATATAGATTTGCTATATAGATTGTTACACTGATTAGTTGTTAATATGGATTTGCTTATAGATTGTTGACATAGATGTTATATAGATTTGTACATGGATTAAGATTGTTATATAGATTGCTATATAGATTGTATATAGATTGTCTATATTAGATTTCGGTTACAGATGTTATAGAAGGATTGTACATGATTGAGAATGTGTTATATAGATTGCTATTAGAGTGTTCACATAGATTTATCTACGATGTTACATGGATTAGATTGTTTATATAGATTGCTTATATAGATTGTATATAGATTTTGTATAGATTGTATATAGATTAGTTGTTACACTCGATTGTATATAAGATTGTTGACATGGATATTTGTATATAGATTGTTATAGATTGTTACTCGCATAATGTTATAGTACTCGACTTGTTCCTGGATTAGTTGTTATACTAATTGCTATATAGATGTCATAGAATAGATTTGTATAAGAATTGTTCTATCGATGTTAATAGATTAGAATTGTTACTAGATGTATTTATAAGTTGTTACATGGATTTAGATGTTATACATTGCTATATAGATTGTTACATAGATGGTTTTATAGAGTTGTTACAATGGATTAGACTGTTATATAGATTGCTATATAGTTGTGAATAGATTGTTACATGGATAGCATTGTATTATAATTGTTTACAGTGATTGTTGTATATGATTGTTACTAAAATTGATATTAGATTGTTACATGGATTACGATTGATTACATAGATGTTATATTATTGTAGGTTAGAATGGTTATATTAGTGACCTATAGATTGTTACTAGAGATTGTTTAGCGTGATATAGATTGTTATATAGATTAGATGTGTCATATAATGTTCTACATGGATGAGATTGTTATAGATTGTTACATACGATGTTATACTGATTGTACATTGATTAGACTTGTTATATTTAGATTGTTAATGGATTAGATTGTACTATAGACTGTTATCACTGGATGTTTGTATAGATTGTGACAGGATAGATTGTTCTATAGATGTTACATGGATTAGTTGTTATATAGATGTTCATGGTTGTTAATAGATTGTTCCAACATGGTCATTACATTGTTTATAACGTGGTACATGGACTAAAATCCATTATATAGATGTTATGATGTTGGTTACAGTGATAGATTGGTATATAGATGTAATAGATTGTTACATAGATGTTTTCAGAAGATTGTTCATGTGATTACATTGTTCTCGTAGATGGCTATATAGATTGTGACATAGCTTTGTTATTAAGATGTTTACATGGGATTACATTGTTATATAGATTGTTACATGGATTAGATCATTATATAGATAGTTATATAGATTGTTACAGGATTAGATTGTATATAGATTGCTATATAGTTTGTAACATAGATTGTTATATAGATTGTTACAGTGGATTTGGTTATATAATTGATATAGATTGTTTCATAGATTGTTAATGAGGATGTTACAAAGGATTAGATTGTTATATGATTGCAATATAGAAGTCCATGGTGTTAACTAATGTACATATAGTTCTATAGATTGTTCATTGATTGATTGTTACACTAGATTGTATATAGATTTGTTACATAGATTGTTAATTTAGATGTACATGATTGTTATAATAGAGTTGTTACATCGGAGTTGTTATATACGATGTATATACATTGTTGGATTAGATGTTATAATAGTATTGCTATAATAGATTGTTACATGATTGTTATATAGATTGTGTATCATGGATTAGCTATTGTTATTACGATGGGCAGATGGGACTATTATATGATGTTTAATTAGATTGTCTAAGGTGAATAGATTGTAGATGACTTGATTGTTATTCATAAGATTGTTATACTAGCATGGTTGTAATATGATAGATTGTATTAATGTGTATTTACGATTGTTACTAGATATAATGTAGATGATGCTATAAGGATTGCTCATATAGATTGTTATATTATTGTTAATGAGATTATGGATTAGGATATGATTGATATAGATGTTAGATAGATTGTCATATATGAATATTATTGTTTACATGGATTTAGTTATTACATAGATGTTTATAGATTTTACATGGGTCGTTAAAATTGTTTATAGATTGTTATAGTAGATTGTTACTGGATTGCTACTAGACGATTGTTATATAGATTGTATATAGATTGTATAGTTTTCATATAGTTGTAATAGATTGTTACATGGTGTTTAAAAAGATTTTATTAGATGTTTACAGGATGTTTCAAAGATTGTCCATAGATGTTATATAGATTGTTACATGGATGTTATAAAGATTGCTATATCAGATGTTATATGGATTTGAATTGTTACATAGATTGTTATATAGATTGTTACACGTGATGTATAAAGATTGGGATTTTAGATGGTTATATAGATTGTTACATAGATGTTATATAGATTGTTATCATAGATTGTTAATGGATTGTTATAGGCATTGTACATAGATTGGTCTATAAGATTTACATGGTTGTTATAAACGATTTTATATAATAATGATTGTTACATGTTGTTATAAAGATGTGTTATAAAGATTATAACGATTATCTATATATGGTTATAGATTGTTTACATAGATTGTTCTCATAGATTGTTACAGGGGTTGACAGATTGTTATATAGATGCTTGCTCATAGCGTTGTTAACATTGATTGTTTATAAAGATTTTTTGTTATATAGATTTTAAGGATTGTTTAAAGATTGTTAGATAGATTGGTATATGGATTATTGATTGTTACATGGATTGTTTTATATGAGTGTTACATAGATTAATTGTTGATATGAGATTGTAATGGATGTTTTAAAAAGAATGTTTACATGGATTGTTAATGATTTGATTTGTTACAGATTTTACATGGGTGTTATAAAGATTGTATATGAGATTGTTACAGGGATATTACATGTTATAGTATTGTTACATGATGTTTATAAAGTGTTACATAGATTGTTATAATGGTTGATTGTTACATAATGTGTTACAGTGGGTTGTTATAAACCCGTTCGTTATATAGATTGTCAGTGGTTGTTATACAGATTGTTATCTCGATGTTCTATGGATTTGCTTGTTTTACATGATTATATGATGTTACTGATAACTGTAATGCGTTACTAGCTTGGTACATCATGGATGTTTCATTGTGACATAGACATTGTTACATGGATTGGGATTGTTACTTAGATTGTTATATAGATTGTTAACATGGATATGTATAACGATGTTAATATGTGTAGTGTTCATAGTTTTATATAGAGTTGTTACAGTGAATTTGTTATAAAAAAGATTGTTATATAATTGTGTTAGATCTATGTATAGATTGTTAGTTATAAAGATTATATTTTTACAGGTTTAAGTTACAAGATTGTTATACAGATGGCGACATAGATTGTACATCAATTTTTATATAGATTTGTTATATACATTTGTTCATGGAGTGTTTAATAGATTGTTACATAGATTGGTTTATATAGATTGTTATAAAGATTGTTATATAGTATTGTTATAGGATTGTTATTGTTACATAGATTGTTATGTAGATTGCTACAGGGATGTTAAAAAGATGCTGTTATAGATTGTACTGAACTAGATTTTTTAATAATGTTACATGAATTGTATAAAAACAAAGAATGTTCATAGATTGTAGGTTGTTATATAGTATTGTTATTATATTAATAGCAATTGTTTAATTAGATTGTGTCTGATTGTTTATAAAGAGATTGTTACTAGATGTTGTATATAGATTTACTAGATTGTTTACATGGATTGTTATAAAGATTGTTACATAGATGTGTACATAGATTTTTTATAGATTGTTATTATAGTTATTACATGGATTGTGTATTAAAGATTGTTAACCATAGATTGTTATGATAGATTTGTTTATAAAAGATTGTTACATATTGTTACATAGATTGTTAGATAGATTGGTATATAGATTGTTATATAGATTGTTATATGGATTTGACATAGTTGTTACTAGATTGTTACATGAGGTCAGTTGTTAAAGATGTGTTATATAGATTGTTTTAAGATGTGTTATGAGATTGTTAACATAGATTGTTACATAGTTGTATATGGATTTGATGTTATATAGATTGTTAGATGATTGTTACATAGTTTGTTTATATGATTGTGATTATAGATTGTACACTAGAATGTTACTTAGAGTGTTATCTAATAGATTGTTCTATAATTTTTACATAGGTTGTTATAAAGATTGTTATAAAATTGTTATAGATCGTTACAATGGATTGTTGTATAGATTGTTACAATAAATTGTGTATAGCTATGTTACATGGTAGATTGTTACATAGATTGTTATATTGATTGTTACATGGATCATGAGTTGATGTTCTACGATTGTTACATGGAAATGTGTTTATATAGATTGTGTTAGCTATATGTTACTATAGATAGATTGTCAATAGATTTTACAGGATTAGATTGTTATATAGATTGTGACTAGAGTTGTTATAGTATATTGTTACATGGATTCGACGTTTATACGATTTTACAGGATGATTAGATTGGTATATAGATTGTTTCACTGATTGTGATTTTTACAGCTGTTTGATATAGATTGTTTACAATGGATTAGATTGTTATATAGATTTTACATATGTTAATGTTATATAGATGTTACATGTTTGTTATATTGTTCTGATCATGATTAGGTTTACTGGATAAACATTATATGATAGTTATATAGATTGTTACAGACTCTTAATTCTTGCGCTTATACTGATTGGTATATACTTTAGATTGTTACATAGAGTGTTTATGATTCGTTCAGTGATTACAGTTATATAGATGGTTATATAGATTGTTACATAGATTTATATAGATTGTACATGGGATACATTGTTATATAGATGTGTCACATGGATTAGATATGATAGCTAGATATGTTTTATGATATAGATTGTTACATATTGTATTAGATTGTTACTATAGATTTTATTATATGTTACAATGAGTTGTTATATAGATTGCATTAGCAGTGTTTCATTAGATTTTATCGAGTATTGTATATATATTAGAGTTTTCATAGATGTTATAGATTGTTACATGATTAGATTGTTATTAGATTGTTACAGATTAGATTGTATACTGATTCTTATAGATGTTACTGATAGATGTTCTATATCAAGATTGTTCATATAGATTAGTTATATAATGGTTATATAGATTAGTGTACATCATGTATAGATTTGAGAGTTGTTATGATAGAGTTGTTATATAGATTGTTTACATAGGATGTTACATTGATTATTGTTATATCGATTGCTAATAGATTGTTACATGATATGTTATATAGATGTTAACATGATTAGATTGTTATATAGATTGCTAATATAGATTGTTATAGATGTTAATAGATTGTTTATTAATGGTCAGATAATTGTTATAAGATGATGTTACATGGATTGATTAGAGTTACAGATATGATTAGTGTTATATAGATGGTTACATGGTTCGATTGTTATATAGATTGTTATATAGAGTGTTACATGGATTGCTTATAGATGTTACACATATATTGTTATATAGATTGGTCAAACATGGATCGATTGTTATCTAGATTTGACTATATAGATTGTTACATAGATGTTATATAGCTTTGTACCTGGAAGATTATTACATAGATGTTTTAATATTGTTCTGGGGTCGTTATAAAGAATTGGTTATATAGAGTTGGGTTATTAGATTGTTACATGGGATTGTCTAAATAGAGATTGTGTATTAGATTGTTATTAGATTGTTACCATGATTTTCATATGATTTTGTTACATAGATTGTTACCATGGATGTTAAAAAGATTTTATATAGATTGTTACATGTATATGTTATAAAGATTGTATCATCGATGTTATATAGATTGTTACTGGATTGTTATTATAAATGCTATATAGATTTTTATGGATTGATTGGTAATAGCTTGTATATAATTTGTTACACGGAACCCGTAGAAAGACTTGTTATATAGATTGTTATATAGATTGTTACATAGATTTTATATAGATGTTATATAGGATTGTTACATGGATTGGTTATAGGACATTGTTACATCAGATTTTTCTAAGATTGCTACATGGGTTGGTATAAAGATTTTATATAGATTGGTACATGGATTGTTATAAAGATGTTAATAGATTGTTATCAACGATTATAATATTTATTGTTTATATTAGAATTGTACATAGATTGTTCCTTTCTATAGATTCGTGAACCGGGGCCCTGTGTTAAGATTGTTAGATAGATTGCTCTATACTTGTTAATTGATTGTTATAAGATTGTTATATAGATTTTTACATGGTTGTTATCAAAGATTACATAGCTTGGTGATATGGATATTGATTGTTACATGTTGTTTAATAGATGTATACATTAGATTACAAATGGTTATATAGATTGTACATGGGATTGTTAAAAAAGATTGTTACATGATTGTTTATGGATTTGTTGTAATAGATTGTTACATGGTGTTTTATAAAGATTGTTATATAGATTGTTCATGGTTATCTGTTATAATATATTTTCACATGAATTGTTATAAGATTGTTACACTAGATTGTTATATGGATTTGATTGTTCATAGACGTGTACATGGGTTGTTATCAAAGATTGTTATTAAGATTGTTACAGGGTTGTATAAAAGATTGTTATATAGATTGTTAATTGGATTTGATGGTTTACATAGATTAATTATATAATTGTTACATGGATTACATTTGTTATATAGATTGATTACTAGATTTTATACTGGATTGTTACTTAGATTGTTATATAGATAGTTTACCATGGATTGTGATACAGGATACTTGTTAAATGAGTGGATAATTTGTTTACACATGAATTGTTTATAAAGAGTTTACAAGTAATTGTTTATATAGCTTGTTACTAGATTTTATAGATTGGTACAAGATTGTTATAAAGATTGTTATATAGATTGTATAATTGATTGTTATAAAGATTGTACATAGTATTTGTTATACAGATGCTACATAGATTTTTACAATAGATTTTTATTAGATTGTTATATGAAATGTGTACATGGTTGTTGTAAAGATTGTTACATAGATTTGTATATAGATTGTTATAAAGATTGTTATATAGATTGTTATGGATTTGATTGTTTACAAGATTGTTATGTGAATTTGCTACAGGGATTTTAAAAAGATTTTTATATAGATTGTTCCATAGATTTTATATAGATTGTTAGATGAATTTTATAAAAGATTGTCATAATTGTTTATGCTTGTTATTTTGTTACCGCTGTTCGATTGTCTTGATTTATAGAGCTTGTTTATGATTGTTTCTCCGCTTGTGCTTGTTACACTGGATTGTTATACAAGATTGTTACCATGATTGTTTTATCTAGATTTTTATTAGTGTTACATGAGTTTTTACATGGATTGTTATACAAGATTGTTTACCATCGATATGTTTAATATAGCGTTATATGTTTATAAGATTGTTTAAGATTGTCATAGTAGTGTTTATAGATGTAGTATGGTTATATAGTATGTTACATGGATGATTGTACCTATAGTTGCTATAGATGTTAAGATTGTGTATAGATGGTTATATAGATTGTTCATATGGATTTTATGAGATTGTACATAGCTTGTTCCTAGAATGTTATATGGATTGATTAGTTAAGATTGTTATATAGATTGTTACATATTAATAGATTGTTATGAGTTAAGATTGTTAATAGATGGTTACATAGTGTTATAGATTGATTGTATATAGATGTTATATATAGTTGTTACATTAATTTGTATATAGCTTGTTATAGAGATCTGTTACATAGCTAGATGGTTAAATTAGATGTACTATAGATTGTTTACATAGGTTGTATAAAGATGTTATATAAATTGGTCTATAGATCGTTACATGGAGTGTATATAGAGGGTAATGGGTTTGTATATAGATGTTACATGGATTAGATGTATATAGATATTACATGGCTTGTTGTTACATAGATTGTTACATTAAATTGTACATAGATTGCGTTATATAGATGTTAAATGATTAGATCGTAATAGATAGTTTATAGATTGTACAGGGAGTAGATTGTATATAGATGGTTATATAGATTGTTACATAGATTGTTATATAAATTGTTACATAGATTGTTATATAGATGTACATGGATTAGATTGTTATATAAATTGCTATATAGATTGTTACATAGATTGTTATATAGATTGTTACATGGATTAGATTGTTATATAGATGCTTCTTAGATTGTTACATAGATTGTTACATGGATTGTTAAAAAGATTTTATATAGATTGTTACATGGATTGTTATAAAGATTGTTTCATCGATTGTTATATAGATTGTTACATGGATTGTTATAAAGATTGCTATATAGATTGTTATATGGATTTGATTGTTACATAGATTGTTATATAGATAATTAGGTTGACATAGATTTTATATAGATTGGTATATAGATGGTACAGGATTGTGATAGACATTGTTACATAGATTGTTCATAGATTGTTACATGGGTGTTATACAGATTTTTTAATAGATGGTTACATGGAGTTCTAAAGAGCTTATATAGATTGTTATAAAGAGATTACATATTTTGTTATATAGAGGGTACATAGATTGTTCTATAGTGTACAGGGGTGGTTAGTAAGCTTGTATATAGATGCTCTATAGCTTGTTACATGATGTTAGATAGATTGTTACAGGATTGTATAAAGATTGTTATACGATTGTTACATAGATGTTAATAGATTGTTACAGAATGTTTATTAAAGATTGATAA
>CM033476.1:64261217-64282294 GCA_019447015.1 Hymenochirus boettgeri | reverse complement strand
GAAAGTGGAAGGGAATCCCTTCTACAAGAGAAAAAACTGTTAAACAAAAAAGTTCTGAGAATATTTGCTAATTTACGAATACAATGAAAATGGGATGATTTAACTCAAATTCTACGAAAATATTGGTATTTTTTTTTCCTATCTGAAGATGAGGTCTAAGAGTGGCGAAAATAATCCCCAGATATCGCAGAGAAAAGAAAGGCCCCGTTTTGAAGGAATTTTAGGTCATAGCCATCTCCGAACCCAAAAGAAAGGGGATAGAGAATGGATGGGGATTAAAAGCGCATCCATCGGTAATAGGAAATGTGCGTAGAGCCACTAGCTGCCAATACCAATCTCAAGAAACCTTTTTTGAGACAAAGGGGGAGAGAAATACAAAGCTTAAAAAGTCTGCTTATCATGTCAATCAATCTACTGTAATATATGTGATAAAATGTAAATGTGTATAAGAAAATACGTGAAAAACAGAAGACGATGAATACCCGATTTCAGGAACATCTAGAGCAATTAAAAAATAAGAAGCAAGTGTTGCAAAGCATGATATGGAAAAACATGGGTGTAATCACCTATTGATACTTTTAGTGGTATAGAAAGATCGATTGGGCATCAGAGCGGAGATGATGGAAAAAAGCCCTCCTCCAAAAGCGCTAAGATGGATCTTAACCTGGGGACTGAGATCACCTGATGGTTTAAATGAAGACCAAAACTTGAATTGCTGTCTGTGACTTGTCTACATCATTTACTAACAAATTTATGTGTGACACTTTGTTATGTTTAGGATCATTAGCTGAAATCTTAAATAATCCTTCATATTCATCCTCTTTTACACTGCCTTTACTTTGATACCCACGTTATTTGAGGGGTAATTTGATGTAAGAAAAAAATATTAATGCAATAAAATAATATTTAATATTTTGGCTATAATGAGCCATAATAGGGTATCCACATTATACATATAATATATATGTTTTTTAAAGTTTTTTTGGTATCTCGTATTACAGAATTTCAGGGTTAGTGGGTTCTTTGTTTAGAAAGCACTGTCGGCTACCTGTCGTGTGTATTATAAGGAAGTGTATGAAGTTTGGCAGTGACGCCGGACATTGCGGGTTATTTTAAAGAATCGTTAGAGTGCACTGTCTTACTTACTGTCCTGACGAAGTCACGTGGTGTGACGAAACGCGCGTCGCGTTCTCTACCTGGGATGCGCTAGCGAGTCTAGGCAGTGATGGGAACCATATGGAATCGTTTGTTATGACTAGCGAGGTTTTCTGAGATCCTGGCCGCAACGGGGTTACCGAGATAGGACGGGGAATGTATATATAATTGTAGCTTTACGGGCTCTGAGATTCGCGGCCAAAAGTTATGGATAAAAAAAGAATATCGATATAATGGTGTATGGATAGCCTATGAGCGGGGAAGGCTATTGCAATGAGGAACGTTCTGGATGTGCCCGAACCTTGAGTCGCTTTAGATCATATTCCTAACGGTTCGTGTAGTATGTATGGGCCGTTTGACAACCATATAAAAGCCTTACATGTATATTTATCTATATAGCTTTCTGCTGGCCCATAATAAGATGAAGCTATTATGTTTAGGATCCCTCACAGTCAGCCTGATCTGACTCATAAGACTCACATCCCAGTCTTATGTGTAGATATATGTTGTATGTGTTGATCTGTATGCTGTAGAAGACATCTTTCTTGTGTATGTGAAATATATATTTGAAGGCCTTCAAGGGTTGTAGATTAAAGCATTTCTTTGCTGATACACAAGTCACCTAACAAAGCGTGCATAAAATTAAGTCAGTGAATGACTGATACGTGTAACGGATACACAACAGAGCCGCTTGGTAGGCCACCACCCTAAAGATATTATATATATAATCAGGGTGAGAGATCTGAACTGACGTAAATCTTAAAACTTATATGTGGTGCTTGCTAGAACTTGAAATAACTATTGCTGTTGGGGTGCCTGTTAAAAAAAATTTTTAGGCACTTATAAGATTTTTATTTTTTTGATTTTTGTGTATATTTGTTGTTTATAGTTATATTTATATCAGATGTTAAGGATTGCTGATATAGATTGTTACAGAGAGTAGCTGTTATATAGATTGTTACATGGTGTGGTATATAGATTGTTACATGGATTAGACGTATAAGATTATTAATGGATTGTTACATAGATTGTTACATAAATGTTAAATAGATTTTACATGGATTAGATTGTTATATGAGATTGTTACATGGATTAGATTGTTTTAGATAGATTGTTACCTAGATTGTTATATAGATGTTACAATGATTGTTACATGGATTAGATGTTATATAGATTGATATATAGATTGTTACATAGATTGTGATTATAGATGTGTACAGGTGAGATGGTTAGATAGGATTGCTATATAGATTGTTACATCGATTGTTATATAGATTGTCTTACAGCGATTAGCTTGTATAAGATTGCTATATAGAGTGTTATATAGATTGTTACATGGATAGATTGTTATATAGATTGCTATATAGATTGTACATAGATTTTTATATTGGATTGTCTATATAAATGTTAATTAGATTAGATTGTACATAGATTGATAAAGATGTTTAATGGATTAGATTGTTATAAGATTGCTATATAGATGTTACATAGATGTTCTATAGATTGTTACATGAATTAGTTGTTATATAGATTGGACTTTTTTTTTGCCCCACCCTTTAATATTTAGATTGTGATATAGATTGTTACATGCGATGAGAGTGTTATATAGAGGTTACATGATTGTGGTATAGATTGTTAACATAAATTGTGATTTAGATTGGTTACAGGGAAGATTGTTATATAGTGCTTATAGATTGTTACTAGATTTGTATATAGATGTTAAATGATGATTAATTGCTTATATAGATTGCTATATAGTGTACAGAGATTGTATATAGATTGTTACATTGATTAGATTGGTCTATTAGATTGCTAATAGATTGTACTATAGAATTGTTCAGGATCAGAGTGTGATATGCGATGCTATATAGATGATTACATAGATTGTTATTAGAGGATGGTTACATGGATTAGATTGTTATATAGATTGCACTATATAGATTGTACATAGATTGTAGATAGATGTACATGATTAGATTGTTATATAGATGAACTATATAGATTGTACATAGAGTATATAGATTGTTATATAGATTAGATTGTTACAAGATGTTTCTAAGTGTACATGGATTAGATTGTTATATAGATTGCAATAGAGTGTTTACATAAATGTTAATAGATTTGTTACATGGATACGGCATTGTATATTAGACTGCTATGATTGTTACATGATTGTTATATAGATGCAGACTGCTTACATAGATTGTTATAAGGATTGTTACATGGATTAGATTGTTAATAGATTGCTATATAGATTTATAATGAGTGTATTATATAGATTGTTACATGGATTAGATTGCTATATAGATTGCCTCTATAGATTGTACATAGATTGTTATATAGATTGTTATATTAGATTAGATTTGTGATATAGATTGGTACATAGATTGTTATATAGATTGTTAAGGGATTAGATGTTATATAGATGGCTATATGAGATTGTTACATAGATTGTTATACAGATTGCTACATGGATCTAGATTGTTATATAGATTGCTATATAGATTGTTACAAGACGCTATTATAGATTAGAGTTATATAGATTGACATAGATTGCAGATAGAGTGTTACATAGATTGTATATAGATTGTTACAGGGATTAGATTGTTAGATAGATTGCTATTATAGATGTTAACAGAGATTGTTATATAGATGTTATATAGATGATTAGCTTGTTACATAGAGTGTGATAAAGGATGTTACACGGATTAGATTGCTAATAGATTGTGAACATAGATTGTTATATAGCATTGTTACATGGATTGATTGTTAATAGTAGATTGCTATATAGATTGTTACATAGATTGTATATAGATTGTTACATCGGATTAGATTGTTATATAGCATGCCTATATAGATGTTACATAGCTTGATATATAGATGGTATATAGAGGAGATTGTTATATAGATTGTTACATAGATGTGATATAGATGGTACATGGAGTAGATGTTATATAGATTGCCAAGTATAGATTGTTACATAGCATTGTTATCTTAGATTGTTACTGGATAGATTGGTTATATGATTGCTATATAGAGTGACATAGATGTTAATAATTAGATTGTTATATAGATTGTTATCTGATTGTTATATAGATTGTTACATGGATAGATTTGATTATAGATTTCTTATAGATATGCTGACATAGTTTGATTAGATTTTATTAGAGATTAGATCGTACATAGATGTTATAAGGATTGTTACCATGGATTAGATTGTTATAGATTGCCCTATATAGATTGTACATCGATTGTTATATAGATTGGACATGGACTTAGCTTGTTAATAGATTGCCTATTATAGATTGTACATTAGATTTATATAGATGGAATAGATTAGATTGTTCATATAGATGTTACAAGATTGTGATAAGCGATTGGCTACATGGATTAGATTGTAGATAGAGTGCTAATAGATGTTACATAGAGTTGTTATATAGATTGTTACATGGATTAGATTGTATAATAGATGCCCTATATAGATGCTTACATAGATGTGTTATATAGATTTTAATAGATTAGTTGTTATAAGATTGTTACATAGATGTATATAGAGTGTACAGCGATTAGATTTTTTATAGATTGCTATATAGATTGTTATATAGATTGTATAGGGATTAGATTGTTATCTAGATTTCTTATAAGATTGTTACCATAGTTGTTATTATAGATTGGTACATGGAATTAGATGGTTATATAGTGCCTATATAGATTGTTAAATAGATGTTATATAGATTGTTACATGGATTAGATTGTTATATAGATTGCCTATATCGATTGTATAAGATGCTTTAATAGATTCGATTGTTACCAATAGAATTGTTATAAGGAGTTACATGCGATTAGATTGTTAATAGATGCCCTATATAGATTGTAAATAGATTGTTTATATAAGATGTTACATTGGATTAGATTTTTATTAAGATTGCATAGAGATTGTTACATAGATTGTTATATAGATTGTTACAGGGATTAGATTTGTTAGTATGATTGCCTATATAGATTGTTACAAGATTGTTAATAGATTGTTATCTAGAAGATCTGTACATAGATGTTATAGGATTGTTACATGGATTACATTGTTATTAGATTGTAATAGATTGTTACATAGTTGTATATAGATTGACATGGATTAGATGTTATATAGATTGCCTATATAGATGTGACAAGATTGTTGATTATAGATTGTTATAGATTAGATATGTTATATAGCTTGTTACATAGATTGTTATATAGATTGTTTACATGGATTAGATGTTATTAGATTGCTATAAGAATTGTTACATGGATTAGATTGTTATTATAGATTGCTATATAGATGCTTACATGGATGTTAAGATTGTTTATATAGATTGCATATAGATTGTTACATAGATTGTTATATAGATTGTTACATGGAGCTAGATTGTTATAAGATTGCAATAGTTGTTATATAGGGTGTTACAGGATACTGTTTATAGAGTGCTATATATGTGATTGGTATATAGATTGTTAATGATTAATAGATTGTTTATATAGATGCCTATTGAGATTGTTACATAGATTGTATAGAGATTGTTAGATAGTTGTATACAGATTAGAGTGCTAGATAGATGGTCTATTGTATAGAGGTTACATGGATTAGATGCTTATATAGCTTTCTATTATAGATGTTACATAGATTGTATATAGATTGTGAATGGATTAGATTGTTATAATAGATTGAACTCTTATAGATTTGGTACAGTAGATGTGTTAATAGATTGTTACAGGATTAGATTGAATATGATTGCCCTATATAGATTGCAACATAGAGTGTTAAAGATGTTATATAGATTGACTCTACAGATTAGATCTGTTACTAGATTGTTATAAGGGATTGGTTTAACCCATGGATTAGTTGTTATATAGATTCTATTAGATTGTTACAATCAGATGTTTATAGATTGTTACATGGATTAATTGTTATAGAGATTGCTATTATAGCTTGTTAATAGATTGTATATAGATTGTTAGATAGATTAGATGTTACATAGATGTTATAAGGATGTTCATGGATTAGATGTATATAGATTGCTATATAGAGTTACTAGATTGTTATATATTTTTTTTTTTTTTTTTGATTGTTACATGTATGAGATGTTATCTGATTGCGATTGTAGATGGTATATAGATTGGATATAGAGTAGATGTTATATCGATTGTAAGAGATGGTAACATTGGATTAGATTGTTAATAGATTGCTATATAGGATGGTTACATGGATAGATGGGTTATATAGATTGCTATATAGATTGTTACAATAGATGTATATAGATGTTACATGGTTAGATTGTTATTGTTATATAGATTGTTATATAGATTAGATGTTAATAGATTGGTTATCAGGATTGTTACATGGATTAGATGTTATATAGATTGCTATTAGAGTGGTACATAGATGTATATAGGATTGTTAAATGGATTAGATTGTTATATAGATTGCTATATAGATTGTTACAAGAGTTATAGATTGTTACAGGATTAGATTGTTATATAGATGTTAATAATTGTGATAAATTGTACATCGATTGTTATATTGATTGGTAATGGATTACTTGTTATAAGATTGTTACATGGATGGTTATATAATTGTTATATAGATGTTACATGGATTTAGATTGTTATATGAGCTTGTACATAGATTGTTTATATAGATTGTTACAGGGATGAGATTTATATGATTGTTACATGGATTAGATTGTTATAAGATTTACAGGGATTAGCTTGTTATATAGATTGTTAACATGGTTTGGTTATATGAGATTGTTACATGGATTAGAGTGTTATATAGATTATTACATGGATGTTACCATAGATCTGTTACATAAATGTTATATAGATGTTACATGGATACCATTGTATTATATTAGATTTGTTACATGGATGAGATCTATATAGATATTATCTATGATTTTTACATTGGATTAGATTGTACATAGATTGTTATATAGATTGTTACATGGTATTAGATGGTTATATAGATTGCATAAGATGTTACATAGTTGTATATCGATTGTTCATGATTAAAAAGCATTGTTATATAGAGGCTATCTGATTGTTATGAGATTGTTATGTAGATTAGATTGTTGACATAGATTGTTAGAAAGGATGTTACAGGTTAGATTGTTATATAGATTGCTATATAATGTTACATAGATTGTTTATATAGATTGGTACATGTGATTAGATTGTATAGAGATTGTTATATAGATTGATCTAGAATTGTTACATGGATTAGATTGTATATAGATGTATATAGATTGGTACATGGATTGTGTATAGATTGTCGACATTAATGTGAAATAGATGTGACATGGATTAATTGTGACTAGATTGTATATTGATGTTACATGGATTAGATTGTTAAAATAGATTGTACATGGATTGGTTCTAGATGTTATTATAGATTGTTAATAGATTAGATTGTCATATAGATTTGTACATGGATAGATTGTTATACTAATTGTTACATAGATTGTTTATAGATTGTTCCATTGGATTAGATGTTATATAGATTGGGACATGGATTAGATTGTTAATAGATGTTCATGATTAGATTGTTATATAGATGTTACAGGGATTAGAGGGTATATAGATTGTTACATGGATTGGTATATAGAGGTCTACATGGATTAGATTTGTCTAGCGAGGTTTACATGGATTAGATTGTTATATAGATGTGAATGGTTTGTTATATAGATTGTTACATGGAGTACATTGTATATCGCAGTGTGACATGGATAAGATCAATATAGATAGTTATAATAGTTGTTACAGGGATTAGCATGTTATATGATTGCTATATAGATTGTAACATAGATTGTATATTAGATGCTTATATAGATTGTTTAAAGAGTAGATTGTTACAGAGAGTGTTATAAGGATTGTACATGGATTAGATTGTTATATAGATGTATTTAGAGTTTACATAGCTGTATATAGATTGTTACATTGGATTCGATTGTTAATAGATTGCTATATGATGTTACAAGATGTAGATTGTGACATAGATTGTTAGAGATTGTACGGATAGATTGTTATATAGATTGCTATATAGTTGTTAACATAGAGTGTTATATAGATTGTACAGTGGAATTTAGAATTGTTTATATAGATTGCTATTAGATTGTACATAGATTGTTATATAGATGTTATACGGATAGATTGTTATATAGATTGGTTATTATAGATGTTACATGGATTAGAGTGTTTATATAGAATTGCTATATAGATGGTGACATGGATGTAGATGTTATATAGATTGATATATAGATTGTTACATAGAGTGTTAATAGATGTTACACTGGATAGAATGTTACATAGATTGTTAATGAATGTTACATGGATTGATGTTAAAGGAGATTGTTACCATGGATTGTTATGATATAGATTGTTATATAGGAAGGTTATATATAGATGAGATTGTCATAAGATTTTTACATGGATTAGATTGTATATAGATGGTAACATAGATGTTATTATAGATTGTACATGGATTAGTTGTTATATAGATTGTTACACTCTGTTATATAGAATTGTGTCATCGATCCTAATGATATTGTTACAATGGATTAGATTGTTATGATTGTTCATGTGAGTTAATGTTATATGATTGTTACATGAGAATTGTTATATGATTTGTTACATGGATTTTTCGTTGTACACTTGTAGTGTTACATAATTGTGATATAGATGTTACCATGGATTAGCTGTGTTACATAGATTGTGTAGATGATTGTTCCAGATTAATTGTTAATAGATTGTTACATGATTGTTCTATAAGATTGTTATATAGAATTGTTTATAATTAGATTGTATATAGATTTTGACAGGATTAGATTGTTTATATAGATTGGTTACTATAGATTGTATATAGATTGTTAACATGGATTAGATGTTATATCGATTGTCATGGATTAGATGTTATATATATTGTTCCTGGATTACGATTGTTATAGTGATTGTAAACATGGATTGATTGTTACTATAGATGTTACTCATGGTTGTTATATCGACATGTTACAGTATTGATGATATAGATTGTTCATGATCGATTGTTCAGATTAGATTTGGACAGATTGTTAATGGTTTGTTGAGCATAGAGCTTGACATGATACCGTGTTATATAGATTGTTACATGGATAAGATAATCATTATAGATGTTATATACGATTGTTCTGGCTTACGCTTGTTATCTAGATTCTATATGACCTTGTAACCATGAGTTAGTTGATCTCTGAATTGATGTATCTGATTGATTGCATAGCACTTGTTATAATCTCGGTTGTTCTCGCCTTGATCTAGCTGGCTAGTTACTATGTTGCTATTTAGATTGGTAATACGATGTATATCGAGATTGTTACACTGGACTTAAGTTTCATAGATTGCTATTCGATTGTTACACTACGATTAGCTGTTTACATAGATTGTTATAAGGATTGTTACATGGGGATTGAATGTGTTATATAAATTGGCTTATATAGATGTTACATTATTGTCTATATAGATTGTTTACATGATTAATTGTTATATAGTTCTAAATCGCATATATTGTCATAGTTTTTTGATGTTATATAGATTTTTATACATAGTTGTTATATATCTTGGTTATATCGTTGTTCACATGGATTTGATGTTATATAGTTGCTATATAGATGGTTCATGTAGATTGTAGTATTTTAGTCTATAGATTGCTATACCTAGATTGTTACATAGATTGTTAATGATGAATTGTTATATAGAAAAATTGATTCGTTTATATAGATTGTTAATAATGTTAGATAGTATTACCTAAGATGATATTCAAATAGATTGTTATACAGGATTTAGATTTTTATATGATTGTATATAGATTGGTACATGATTGTTATATAGATTGTTATATGGATTCGGAGTTTATATAGATTGCTATATGAGTGTTTACGATTGTTTATAGACTTAGCTTGTACACTAGCTTGTGATACGAGTTGTTCCAACCTGGATTAATGTTATATCGTTGCTATATAGATTGTTAATAGATGTTATAGTAATTTTAGATGTGCTTCAGACTTGTTATAATTGTTATATCGAGTGTGATATAGATTGTTACATGGATTGATTTTACATAGATTTTATTCGATGTTAATTGATTACCTGATTAGTGATATTGATGTTAATGATTAGTTAGTTAATGGATTGTTATGTAGATTGTTATATAGATTAGATTGTTAATAATAGATTTTGAACATGGATTAGATCTTGTTATATAGATTGTTACATAGATTGTTAATAGATTGTTACATGGATTAAGCATTGTACTATAGATTGTACATGGATGAGATTGTTTTATAGATTGTACATGGATCAGATGTTTATGTTGACATTTGTTTATAGGTTGTTACCTGATTAGATTGTATTGAGATTAGATTACTAGGTTTTAATGGATGTGTTAACATAATTGTTATAGAATGTATACAGGTTAAGGATTACATTGTATTGATTGTTACAGGATTAGATCATTATATGCTAGTTATCAGTTTAACCCAGGATTCTGTTATTATGTTATATAGATTTCGGGTTATATAGATTGTTTACATAGATTGTTATAAATTGTTACATAGTGATTAGATTGTTAATATTAACTGTGCTATATAGATTGTTACATAGAATGTTTCAATAGATTGTTACGATTAGATTGTATTATGATTGCTATATGATTGTTACACTAGATTGTTATATAGATTGATTGTTTATAATTGCTATATAGATTGTTCTTGATTATATTGTCATATATGTGTTACAGGATTGTTAATTTAATGGATAGATTGTTATATAGATTGCTATATAGATTGTTAATAGTATTGTTCGATTAGATTGTTACAGGGATAGATTGTTTAATAAATTTGCTATATAGATTGTTACAATAGGTTGTTATATAGATTGTTATATAGATTAGATGTTACAATGTTGTATAAAGATTGTTTACTGGACTGTCTAGTTGCAGATTGTTTTATATAGATTTGCTATATAGATTGTTACCTGATTAGTTGTTAATAGCGATTGCTTATAGATTGTTGACATAGATGTTATATGATTTGTACATGGCATTAGATTGTTATATAGATTGCTATATAGATTGTATATAGATTGTTATAATAGATATCGTGTTACAAGATTTTAGAAGGATTGTACATGATTGAGAATGTTAATAGATTGCTATATAGATTGTTAACATAGATTTATCATAGATTGTTACATGGATTAATTGTTATATAGATTGCTTATTAGATTGTAATAGATTGTTGAAGATTGTTATATAGATTAGATTTGTTACATACGAATGTATAAAGATTGTTACATGGATCGATTGATATAGATTGTTATAGATTGTTACATCGCATATGTTATATCTCGACTTGTTACACCTGGCATTAGCTTGTTATACTAATTGCTATATAGATGTCTGAATAGATTTGTATAAATTGTTTCTATGAGTGTTAATAGATTAGAATTGTTACATAGATTGTATTTAAACGTTGTTACATGGATTTAGATGTTATAAGTCGTTGCTATATAGATTGTTACATAGATGGGTATTAAGAGTTGTTACAATGGATAGACTGTTATATAGATTGCTATAATAGTTGTGAGATAGATTGTTACATGGATAGATTGTATATAATTGTTTACAGATTGTTGTATATGATTGTTACAATAATTGATATTAGATTGTTACATGGATTACGATTGTTACATAGATGTTATAATTGATTGTTCTGGTTAGATGGTATATTGTTGACCTATGAGATGTTACAGATTGTTTAGTGTGAATAGATTGTTATAGTAATTAGATGTTCCATATAGATTTCATACATGGATGAGATTGTTATATAGATTGTACAAAGATTGTTAATCGTTGTTACAACTGGATTAGTTGTTTTAGATTGTTACATGGATTAGATTGTATATAGACGTGATTTTCCTGGATGTTGTATAGATTGTTGACATGGATAGATTGTTTCTATAGAGTGTTACATGGTTAGTTGTTATTAGATGTATCATGGTTGTTAATAGATTGTTACATGGATTACATTGTTTATAACGTGGTTACATGGACTACAAATCTTAATAGATCGTTATAGAATTGGTTTTACAGATAGATTGTTATAGATGGTAGTATAGATGTTACATAGATTGTTTTCAGAGATTGTTCATGGATTACATTGTTCTAGTAGATGGCTATATAGATTGTTACATAGTTGTGTTATTAAGATTGTTACATGGGATTACATGTTATATAGATTGTGGTTACATGGATTAGATCATTAATAATCGATTATATAGATGTTACATGGATTAGATTGTATATAGATGGACTATATAGATTGTTAAATAGATTGGTTATATAGATTGTTACATGGATTGATGTTATATAATTGCTATAGATTGTTTCATAGATTGTTATATCAGGTGTTTACAAGATGGATTAGATTGTATATGATTGCAATATAGATTCATGAGTGTTACAGATGTACATGTGTTTATAAGATTGTTCATTGATGATTGTTATACAGATTGTTATATAGTTAGTGTTACATAATTTTATATTAGATGTACATAGATTGTTATATAGAGTTGTTAATCGGTATTGTTATATAGATGATATACATTGTTGGATTTAGAATGTTATATAATTGCTATATAGATTGTTACATAGATTGTTATATAGATTGTTATCATGGATTAGCTATTGTTATTACGATGGGCAAAGAAGCTTAGTTATACGATTGTTATGATTAGATTGTTCTAGTGAATAGATTGTAATGACTTAGATTGTTTAATAAGATTGTTATTAGGTTCATGTGTTTTTATATAGATTGATTAAGTATTTCGATTGTTACGTTAGAGTTAATGTTGATAGCTATAAGGATCTTGCTATATGATTGTTAATTATTGTTAAGAGATTAGGATTAGGGATTATGATTGCGATATAGATTGTTTAGCAGATTGTACATATATGTTATATTGTTTACATGGATTTAGTTATTACATAGTTGTTATAGATTCTTACATGGGTCGTAAAATTGTTTATAGATTGTTATAGTAGATTGTTACTGGATTGCACTAGACGATTGTTATATAGATTGTTATATAGATTGTCTATAGATTTTCATGATAGGATTGTTGACATCGATTGTTACATGGCGTGTGTTAAAAAGATTTTATATAGATGTTACAGGATGTTCAAAGATTGTCCATAGAGTGTTATATAGATTGTACATGGATGTTATAAAGATTGCTATATGATGTTATATGGATTTGAATTGTTACATAGATTGTTATATAGATTGTTCACACGTGATGGTTCATAAAGATTGGGCTAGATGGTTATATAGATTGTTACATAGATGTTTTATATAGATTGTTATTAGATTGTTACAATGGATTGTTATAGGCCATTGTTACATAGATTGTCTATAAGATGTTACATGGTTGTTATAAGATTTTATATAATTAATGGATTGTTAAATGACTGTTATATAGATTGTATATAGATTGTTATAACGATTATCTATATATGTGTATTATAGATTGTTTACATAGATTGTTCTCTAGATTGTTACAGGGGTATGTTATCAGATTGTTATATAGATGTGTGCTCATAGCGTTGTACATGAATTGTTATAAAGATTTGTTATATAGAGTTTTAATGGATTGTTTAAAGATTGGTTACATAGATTGGTAATGGATGTTGATTGTTACATGATTGTTTTATATGAGGTTACATAGATAATTGTGATATAGATTGTTAATGGATGTTTTAAAAAGATGTGTTACCATGGATTGTTATATGATTTGATTTGTTACTAGATTTTAATGGGGTTGTTATAAAGATTGTATATGAGATGGTTACATGGATATTTACATTGTTATAGATTGTTACATGAATGGTTATAAAGTGTACATGATTGTTAATTGGATTGATTGTACATAGATGGTTACAGTGGGTTGTTATACGATTCGTTACTATGATTGTACCAGGGTTGTTACTACAGCATTGTTCTTACGATGTTACTAGGCTTTGACTGTTTTACATGAGTAATATAGAGTTACTGGATAGACTTGTACTATAGTGATTACAGTTGTCTACATGATAGTTATTGTACATAGCATTGTTACGATTAAGGATTGTTACTTAGATTGTTATATAGATTGTTATACATGGATTGTTATAAGATGTTAACATACTGTATAAGTTGTTGCATAGATTATAGAGTTGTTACATGAGATTGTTATAGAAAGATTTGTTATATAATTGTATTGATCTAGATGTATAGATTGTATATTAAAAGATGTAATAATTGTTTACGGATGTTTAAGTGACAAGATTGTTATACAGATTGGCGACATAGATGTTACATCATTTTTATATAGATTTGTTATAAACATTTGTTATGGAGTGTTGTTAAAGATTGTTACATAGATTGGTTTAATAGATGTTATAAAGATGTTATATAGATTGTTATAGGATTGTTATTGTTTAACATAGATTGTTATGTAGATTGCTACAGGATGTTAAAAGATGTTTATTAGATTGTATATAGATTTTTATATAGATTTTACATGAATTGTTATAAAAAAAGGGAAAGTTCATAGATGATAGTGTTATATAGTATGTTATTATATGTATATAGATTGTTTAATTAGATTGTGTTCATGATTTGTTTATAAAAGTTGTTACCTAGATTGTTATAATAGATTTTACTAAATTTTCATGATTGTTATAAAGATTGTTACATAGATTTTACATTAGATTTTATATAGATTGTTATTATATTATTACATGGATTGTGTATTAAAGATTGTTACCATATATTGTTATGATAGATTTGTTTATAAAAGATTGTTACATGATTGTTATCATAGATTGTTATATAGAATTGTATATAGATGTTGATATAGATTGTTATATTGGATTTGTCATGATTGTTACTAGATTGTACTATGATTGGCCACGTTGTTATAAGATGTGTTATATAGATTGTTTTTATAGATAGTGTATAAGAGATTGTTAACATAGATTGTTACATAGTTGTTATATGGATTTGATGTTATATAGATTGTATGTAGATTGTTACTATATTTTTTATATCGATTGTATTATAGATGTTACCTACGATTGTTACATTAGAGGTTTCCAATAGATTGTTCTTAATTTTACATAGGTTGTTATAAAGATTGTATAGTAAATTGTCTATAGATCGTTACAGGATTGTTGTATAGATTGTTACAATAAATTGTGTATATATGTTAATGGTAGATTGTTACATAGATTTGTTATATGATTGTTTACAGGAATGAGTTGATGTTACTATCGATTGTTACATGGACAATTTGTTATATAGATGTGTTATAGCATGTTTATAGATAGATTGTCTAATAGATTTTACAGGACTTAGATTGTTATATAGATTGTTACTAGAGTGTATATAATATTGGTTTACATGTATTCGACGTTATATAGATTTACAGATTGATTAGATTGGTATATAGATTTTCACATGGAGTGTAGCTTGTTTCGTTCGATTGTATATAGATTGTTACATGGATTAGATTGTTATATAGATTTACATGTTATGTTATATAGATTGTTACATGTTTGTTAGATTGTTAATGATAATGGATGTGTTTACTGGATAAAATCATGTATATGAATAGTTATATAGATTGTTACAGGATCTCTTAGACCTTGGTTTTATACTGAGTGGTTATATAGATTGTTACAAGATGTTATATGATTGTTACCAGTGATTACAGTATATAGTGGTTATATGATTGTTACATAGATTATATAGATTGTCATGGATGACATTGTTATATAGATGTACAACATGGCATTAGATACATATGAGATAGATGATGTAATGATATAGATTGTTACGATGTATTAGATTGTTATATAGATTTACTATATATGTTACATTGAGTTGTTATATAGATTGATTAAGGTTTATTAGAGTTTATCAGAGTATTGGTATATGATATTGAGTGTTATATAGATGCTTATATGATTGTTACTATAGATTGTTATTAGATTGTACATGATATAGATTGTATACTAGATTTGCTTATAGATGTTACCTGATAGATGTGTTATATCAAAGATTGTACTATATAGATTGTTATCATAGATGGTTATATAGATTGATGTAACATGTAGATGTAGAAGTTGTTAATATGAGTTGTTATATAGATTTTACAATGAGAGTTACATTGATTAATTTTATATGATTGCTATAAGATTGTTACATATATGTTATATAGATTGTTAACATGGATTAGATTGTTAATAGATGCTATATAGAGTTACATAGATGTAATAGATTGTTTATGATTGATGGTCAGAATTGTTATAAGATTGATGTTACATGAGATTGATTGGTTATGATCGATATGTTATATAGATGTTACATGGTTCGATTGTTTATATAGATTGTTATAGTAGAGTGGTTACATGGATTGCTCATATAGATTGTATCATATATTGTTATTTAGATGTCACATGTATGGATTGTTATCTAGATTGTATAATAGATTGTTACATAGATGTTATATAGCTTGTACACTGGACAGATTATTACCATAGATGTTTTAATATTGTTCTGGGTCGTTATAAAGATTGTTATATAGATTGGGTTATTAGATTGTTACATGGGATTGTTCAAGGATTGTGATCATAGATTGTTTATTAGATTGTTACCATGATTTCATATAGATTTTGTTCACTAGATTGTTACCATGGATGTTAAAAAGATTTTATTATAGATTGTTACATGATGTTATAAAGATTGTTCTCATCGATGTTATATAATTGTTACTGGATTGTTATATAAAATGCTATATAGATTGTTTATGATTGATTAGGTTACATAGCTTGTTATATAGATTTGTTACACAAACCCGTTAGATAAGATTGTTATATAGATGTTATATTAGATTGTTACATAGATTTTGATATAGATTGTTATATAGATTGTACATGGATTGTTATAGACATTGTTACAATCGATTTTCTAAGTTGTTACATGGGTTGGTATAAAGAGTTTTTATATAGATTGGTTACATGGATTGTTATAAAGATGTTAGATAGATGTTATAACATTATAAATTATATTGTTTATATAAATTGTGTACATAGATTGGTTCTTCTATAGATTGTCACACGGGGCCCCTGTTATAAGATGTTAATAGATTGCTCTATAGCTTGTTAATTGATTGTTTAAAGATTGTTTATATAGATTTTTACATGGTTGTTATAAAGAATGTACATGCGTTGGTGATATGGATTGATTGTACATGTTGTTTAATAGATGTATACATTAGATTAAACATTGCTTATATAGATGTGTACATGGATTGTAAAAAGATTGTTACATGATTGTTTATGGATTTGACTTGTGACATAGATTGTTTACATGGGTTTTTATAAAGATTGTTATATAGATGTTCATGAGTTACATTTATAATAGATTGTTACATGAATTGTTATAAGATTGTACTAGATTGTTATAGGATTTGCAAATTGTTCATAGATTGTGTACATGGGTTGTTTAAGATTGTTATAGATTGTTACAATGGGTTGTATAAAGATGTTATATAATTGTTATGGATTTGATGCTTTACATAGATTATATTATAAATTGTTACATGGATTAACATTTTATAAGATTGATACTAGATTGTTTACTGGGATTGTTACTTAGATTTTTATATAGATAGTTTTACATGTGATTGTGATAACGGATTGTTTAAATGATTGTGGTATAATTGTTTACATGAATTGTTTAAAAGAGTTTACAAGAATTGTTTATATAGATTGTACATAGATTTTAATAGATTGTACATAGATTGTTATACAAGATTGTTATATAGATTGTATTAATGATTGTTATAAAGATTGTACATAGATTTGTTATACAGATTGCTACATAGATTGTTTACTAATAGATTTATTATCTAGATGTTATATGAATGTTACAATGGATATGTTGTTAAAGATTGTTACATAGATTTGTATATAGATGTTTATAAAGATTGTTATATAGATTGTTATGGATTTGATTGTTACATAGATTGTTAATGTAGAATTGCTACAGGAGAATTTAAAAAGATTTTGATATAGATTGTTACCATAGATTTTATATAGATTGTTAGCTAGAATTCTTTATAAAAGATTGTATAATTAGGCTTGTACCTTGTATACGCTGTTCGATTGCTTGATTATAGATTGTTTACTGACTTGTTTATACCGTTTTGATGTTTTAACTGGATTGTTATACAAGATTGTTCATGATTGTTTTATTAGATTTTTATTAGCTGTTAATATTATTTTACAGGATTGTTTACAAGATTGTTTACCATCGATTTATATAGTGATATAGATATTACTGATTTGTTTAAATTGACAAGATATAGAAGGTTTACATGATGTTCTAGTGTCATAATTGTTAGATAGATTGTATATAGATGTGTATATATATTGTTATATGGATTTGATTGTACTAGCTATGTTACATAGATGTTACATGGATTGTTATAACAGATTGTTATATAGATTGTTCATATGATTTTATGAGAGATTGTTAATAGATGTGTTCCATAGAATTGGTTATATGATTGATTGTTTTACTAGATGTTATATAGTTGTTACATAATTTTATTATAGCTTGTTATATAGATTTTACATAGTAATGTTAAATAGATGTCGTATTAAGATTGTTTACTAGGTTGTATAAAGATGTTTATATAAATTGGTCTAATTGAATCGTTCCATGGAGTTGTTTATAGTGGTAACTGGTTTGTATAGCTAGATGTTACATGGATCTAGATTGTATATAAGATTTATTACATGTTGTTGTTACATCGTTGTTACTTAAATTGTACATAGATTCGTTTCTCTAGATGTTAACATGGATGAGATCTAATAGATAGTTATCTAGATTGTACATGGATAGATTGTATAATAGATGGTTATATAGATTGTAAAGATTGTTATATAATTGTTACATGATTGTTATATAGATTGTTACATGGATTACATTGTTATACTAAATTGCTATATAGATTGTTACATAGATTGTTATTATGATTGTTCAAAACAAATGATTAGATTGTATATTAGATGCTCATTAGAATTGTTACATAGATTGTTATATAGATGTTAAAACATGGATTAGAGTGTTACTATAGGATTGATATATAGATTGTTACATAGATCTGTTGGATTGATTGTTACATGGTATTAGATGTGTATATATTGATATATAGATTTGTTACTGAGATTTTATATAGATTGTTACATGGATTAGATGTTATATAGATTGCTATAAAGATTGTACATAGGGTATATGATAGTAATAGCTTAATAAAGAGTTAATGGATTCTAGATTGTTATCTAGATTGTTAATGTTGTTAGATTGTTTAGATTGTTATATAGATGTTATGATTAGATGTTATAGATTTATAGAGTTAAATATTGATTGTTATATAGAGTGTTTATATAGATTGTAAACATGGATTAGATTGGTTACTATAGATGCTAAATAGATGTTTACTAGTATTGTATATAAGATGGTTACATGGATAGATTGTTTAGATTGTTACATAGAATTGTTATATAGATTTTACATGGATTAGATTGTTTATGATAGATTCTATATAGATTGTTTACATAGCTTGTATATAGATTGTTATATAGATTAGATTGTTACAAGATTGTTATATAGATTGTTACATGGATTAGATTGTATATGATTGTTACCTAGATGTTACATGGATAGATGGTTATATTAGGATTGTTAATAGAATTGTACATGGATTGCGATATGAGATTGTTACATATATTGTTATATAGATGTTACATGGTTTAGATTGTATATAGATTGCATAATAGATTGTAAATAGATGTTAGAGAGATGTTACAGGGATTAGATGGTTACCAAATTGTGTTATATAGATGTTACAGGGTCATTAAAAGTTGTTATATAGATTGTATATAGATTGTCAGGATTGTAATATACATGGATTAGATTGTTATATAGATTGTTATATAGATTGTTACATGGATTGCTATATAGATTGTTACATATATTGTTATATAGATTGTTACATGGATTAGATTGTTATATAGATTGCTATATAGATTGTTACATAGATTGTTATATAGATTGTTACATGGATTGTTAAAAAGATTGTTACATGAATTAGATTGTTATATAGATTGCTATATAGATTGTACAGGATTGTGATAGACATTGTTACATAGATTGTTCATAGATTGTTACATGGGTGTTATACAGATTTTTTAATAGATGGTTACATGGAGTTCTAAAGAGCTTATATAGATTGTTATAAAGAGATTACATATTTTGTTATATAGAGGGTACATAGATTGTTCTATAGTGTACAGGGGTGGTTAGTAAGCTTGTATATAGATGCTCTATAGCTTGTTACATGATGTTAGATAGATTGTTACAGGATTGTATAAAGATTGTTATACGATTGTTACATAGATGTTAATAGATTGTTACAGAATGTTTATTAAAGATTGATAATAGATTGTTTATATGGATTGTTATATAGATGTTTATAGATTGGTAAATAGGATTGTTTCATGAGGTATAAAGAATGTTACATAGATTTATATAGATTTTTGATAGATTGTTTACAGGATTGTTTAAAGATGTTTATATAGATGTTACAAGATTTTCAAGATTGTTATATAGATTATACATGGAGTGTTATAAAGATTGTTGAAATAGATGTATATAGATGTTACATAGACGTTATATAGATTGTTTATATCGATTGTTATATCGTTATTGTTATATAGATTGTTATATGGATTGATTGTACATAGATGT